>PVIC010023674.1:0-26652 GCA_004025085.1 Thryonomys swinderianus | reverse complement strand
CAGAAGTGTATCACTCCCCCAGAGTCACAACTCCCAGGCCTTGGCCTGAGCCCTCAATCTCCCTGACACATGAAGTCCTATATTAGGGAATATGCACAATGCACTAATACTAAGTCCAATCCTGACAGTACCCTTCATTCTCAGTATAGTTTGTGGAGCCCAATCAACAGGAAAGGGTAAAATGACAGTACTACTCTCATGAATCCTAATGCTAAACCTAGCCACAATGCTGAATTCAGCAAATGCCTCCATTCTGGAGGGAGTGGTACAACCCCATTAGATCTCAGGATAATCCAAGCTATACGCCTCACCATCCATTGGCAAACTGATGCTGCATAAGCAAGAAAATCCACAGTGACACCATTCTCAATCTCAATCTCAACCCTATCCCGCCTTTCAACCTTACACGCTCAACCCCACGCTACCTCCATCATACGCTCTGCATATTCTTCCTCTAAACCCTGCCACTGAGAAGACAACTGCATGACAAAAGCACAGGAATTGCAAAAACAACACTTTAACTTATTTTTTTCTTAATTCTGACTGGAAACCTAACCCAAGGGCAAGAGCATCCAGGTACCTGAGGCCTAACACACAGGACATTTCAAAACCTGTTGGTCAAGAAATAGAATCGTGGGTATGACCATATATTTTGCAGTGAAACACAGAAGTGTATCATTCCCACAGAGCCACAACTAACAGTACTTGGCCTGAGACCACAATCTCCCTGATGCATGAAGCCCTATATCAGGGTATATGCACAACACACTATTGCTAACTCCATTCCTGACAGTACCCTTCATCCTCACTATAGTTTGGGAAGCCCAATCCACAGGAACTGTCAAAATGACACTACCGCTCTCAATAATCCTAACTCTAACCCTAGCCACAATGCTGAATTCAGCAAATGCCTCAATTCTTTAGTGAGAGGTACAAGCAATTATCTCTCAGGATTATCCTTGCTATACGCCTCACGATTCCTTGGCAAACTGGGGCTGAATACGCTAGAAAATCCACAGGGAAACCATTCTCCATCTCAATTTCAACCCTACCCCGACTTTCAACCTTACACTGTCATCCGCACTCTACCTCCATCATATACTCTCCATATTCTTCCTCCGAACACTGCCCCTGACAAGACAACTGTATAACAAATGCACAGGAATCGCCAAAACAACACTTAGACGTGTGTTGTTCTTAATTCTGACGGGCAGCCTAACCCAAGGGCAAGAGGGTGCATTTACCTGAGGATTATCCCACAGGACATTTCAAAACTTGGTGAATAAGAAATAGAATCGTGGCTGTTACCATATATTTGGCAGTGACATAGAGAAGTGTATCACTCACACAGAGTCAAAACTCCAAAACCTTGGCCTCAGTCCACAATCTCCCTCACACATGAAACTCAATATCAGTGTATATAGAGAACGCACTAATGCGAACTCCAATCCTGACAGTACCCTTCATCAGCACTACAGATTGGGAAGCCCAATCCACAGGAATAGTCACAATGACAGTAAAACTCTGTGGAATCCTAACTCTAACCCTAGCCACAATGCTGAATTCAGCAAATGCCTCGATTCTGGAGGGAGAGGTACAATCCCACTAGCTCTCACCATAATCCGAGCTACACTGCTCACAATACCTTGGCAAACTGATGCTGAATATGCAAGAAAATCCACAGTAACACCATTCTCAATCTCAATCTGAGCCCTACCCTGCCTTTCAACCTTACACTCACAACCCCAGTCTACATCCATCATAAACTCTGCATATTCTTCTTCCGAACCATGCTGCTGACAAGAGAACTGCATGAAAAATGCACAGGAATCACCAAAACAGCACTTGGACTTGAGTCTTTCTTAATTTCACTGGAAGCCTAAGCCAAGGGCAAGAGCCTGCAGGTACTTGACGCCTATCAAACAGGACATTTCAAAATCCATTGATATAGAGAATCATGTCACAATATATTTCGCAGTGAAATACAGAAGTATATCACTCCCACAATGTCAAACTCCACGTCCTTGGCCTAATACCACATTCTCCCTGACACATGAAGTCATATATTAGGGTATAGGGAGAACGCACTAATACTATCTCCAATCCTGACAGTACCCTTCATTCTCACTATACTTTGGGAAGCCCAATGCACAGGAATAGGCAAAATGACAGTACCACTCTCATGAATCCTAACACTAACCCTAGCCGCAATGCTGAATTCAGAAAATGCCTCCATTCTGGAGGGAGAGGTACAACTCATCCAGCTCTAAGGATAATCCGAGCTATAGGTCTCACCATTCCTTAGCATACTGATGATGAATACGCAAGAAAATCCACAGTGACACCATTCTCAATCTCAATCTGATCCCTATCATGCCTTTCAAACTTACACTCTCAACCCCACGCTACCTTCATCATATACTCAGCATATTCTTCCTCCGAACCCTGCCACTGACAAGACAACTGCATGACAAATGTACAGGAATCACCAAAACAACACTTGGTCTAGTTTTTTTATGAATTCTGACTGGAAGCCTAACCAAAGGTAAAAGCCTGCAGGTTCCTGAGGCCTAACACACAGGACATTTCAAAGTCTGTTGATCAAGAAATAGAATTGTGGCTATTACCATTTATTTTGCAGTGAAATACAGAAGTGTATCACTCCCACAGAGTCACAACTTGCAGTCCTTGGCCTGAGATAACAATCTCCCTTACACAGGAAGCCCTATATCAGTGTATAAGCAGAACACACTAATACCAACACCATTCGTGACAGTACCCTTCATCCTCATAATACTTTGGGAAGATCAATTCACAGAAATAGTCAAAATGACGGTACCACTCTCTCGAATCCTAACACTAACCCTAGCCACAGTGCTTAATTCAGCAAATGCCTCCATTCTGGAAGGAGAGGTACAAGACCACTAGCTCTCAGGATTATCCGTGCTATATGCCTCACCATTCCTTGGCAAACTGAGACTGAATACGCAAGAAAATCCACAGTGACCCCATTCTCAATCTCAATTTCAACCCTATCCCACCTTTCAACCTTACACTGTCATCCCCACTCTACTTCCATCATATACTCTGAATATTCTTCCTCTGAACCTGGTTCTGACAAGACAACTGTATCTCAAATGGACAGGAATTGCCAAAACAACACTTGGACTTGTGATTTTCTGAATTCTGACTGGCAGCTCAACCCAAGGGCAAGAGCATGCATTTACCTGAGGACTATCACACAGGACATTTCAAATCCTGGTGATCAAGAAATAGAATCGTGGCACTTACTGTATATTTGGAAGTGAAATACAGAAGTGTATCACTCCCACAGAGTCACAATTCCCAGTCCTTGGCCTAAGTCCACAATCTCCCTGATGCATGAAGCCCTATATCAGTGTATATAGACAACAAACTAATGCGAACAATAATCCTGACAGTACCCTTCATCCTCACTCTCCATTGGGAAGCCCAATATACAGGAATAGTCACGATGACAGTAAAACTCTGACGAATGATAACTCCAACCCTAGCCACAATGCTGAATTCAGCAAATGCCTCCATTTTGGAGGGTGTGGTACAACCCCACTAGCTCTTACAATAATCCGAGCTATACTGGTTACAATTCCTTGGCAAACTGATGCTGAATACACAAGAAAATCCACAGGGTACCATTCTTGATCGCAGTCTGAACCCTACCCATCCTTTCAACCTTACACTCCAACCCCACTACACCTCCATCATACACTCTCTATATTCTTCCTCTCACCCATGCCACTGACAAGACATCTGCATGGCAAATGCACAGGAATCACGAAAACCACACTGGGACTTGTGTTTATATGAATTCTGACCGGAAGCCTAACACAAGGGCAAGAGCCTACAGGTACCTGAGGCCTAAAACACAGGACATTTCGAATCCCATTGATCAAGAAAGAGAATCGTGACTATTACCATGTATTTGGCAGTGAAATACAAAAGTGTATCACTTCCACAGAGTCACAACTCCCGGTCCTTGGCTTGAGCCCACAATCTCCCTAACACATGAAGTACTATATTAGTGTATAGGCGCAACACACTAATACTAACTCCAAACCTGACAGTACCCTTCATCCTCCCTACAGTTTGGGAAGCCCAATCCCCAGGAATAATCAAAATGACAGTACTAGTCTCACGAATCCTAACCCGAACACTAGTCAAAATGTTGAATTCAGCAAATGCCTCCATTCTGGAGGGAGAGGTACAACCCCACCAGCTCTCAGGATAATACAAACTATAGGTCTCATCAGTCCTCAGCTAACTGATGTTGAACATGCAAGAAAATCCACAGTGACACCATTCTCAATCTCAATGTGAACCCAAGCCCACCTTTCAACCTTACACACTCAACCCCACTCTACCTCCATCATACACTCTGCATATTCTTCCTCTGAACCCTGCCCCTGACAAGACAACGGCATGACAAATGCACAGGAATTGCCAAAACAACACTTGGACTTTTTTTTATGAATTCTGACTGGAAGCCTAACACAAGGGCAAGAGCCTGCTGGTACGTGAGGCCTAACACACAAGACATTTCAAAACCTGTTGATCAAGAAATAGAATCGTGGCTATTACCGTATATTTGGCAGTGAAATACAGAAGTGTATCACTCCCACAGGGTCACAACTGCCAGGCCTTGTCCTAAGCTCACGATCTCCCTGACATATGAAGCCCTATATTAGGGTAAATGCACAACACACTAATACTAACTCCAACCCTGACAGTACCCTTCATCCTCACAATAGACTGGGAAGCCCAATCCACAGGAATAGTCAAAATGACAGTACCACTCTCACAAATCCTAACCCTAACCCTAGCCACAATGCTGAATTAAGCAAATCCCTCCATTCTGGAGGGAGAGGTACAACCCCAGTAGTTCTCAGCATAATCGAGCTATACTCCTTACCATTCCTTGACAAATTGATGCTGAATATGCAAGAAAATCCATAGACCACATTTCAACTTATACTCTCAACTCCACACTACCTCCATCATGCACTTTGCATATTCTTCCTCCTTTCCTTGCCACTGACATGACAACTGAAGGGCAAATGCATAGGAATCGCCCAAACAACACATGAACTTGTGGTTTTCTGTATTCTGACAGGCAGCCTAACCCAAGGGCAAGAGCCTGCAGGTACCTGAGGCCTAAAACACAGCACATTTCAAAACCCCTTGATCAAGAAAGAGAATCGCAGCTATTACCACACATTTGGCAATAGAATAAAGAAGTTTGTCACTCCCACAGAGTCACAACTGCCAGGCCTTGTCCTAAGCTCACGATCTCCCTGACATATGAAGCCCTATATTAGGGTAAATGCACAACACACTAATACTAACTCCAACCCTGACAGTACCCTTCATCCTCACAATAGACTGGGAAGCCCAATCCACAGGAATAGTCAAAATGACACTACCACTCTCACGAATCCTAACCCTAACCCTAGCAACAATGCTGAATTCAGCAAATGTCTCAATTCTGCAGGGAGATGTAGAACCCCACTAGCTCTCAGCATAATCCAAGCTCTACTGCTCACCATTCCGTGGCAAACTGATGTTGAATATGCAAGAAAATCCACAGTTACACCATTCACGATCGCAATCTGAACCTTACACCACCTTGCAACCTGACACTCTCAACCCCACTGTACCTCCATTATACACTCTGCGTATTCTTCCTCTGATCCGTGCCACTGACAAGAAAATTGAATGACAAATGCACAGAATATGCCAAAACAACACTTGGACTTGTGTTTTTCTTAATTCTGAATGGCAGCCTAAGCCAAAGGCAGGAGCCTGCACTTACCTGAGGTCTAACACACAGGACATTTCAAAACCTGTTGATCAAGAAAGAGAATCGTGGCTATTACCATATATTTGGCATTGAAATACAGAAGTGTATCACTCCCAAAGATTCACAGCTCCCCATCCTTTGTTGAGCCCACAATCTCCCTGATACATGAAGCCTTCTATTAGGGTATATGCTAAAGGTACTAATGGTAACTCCAGTCCTGACAGTACCTTCATCCTCACTATAGTTTGGGAAGCAAAATCCACAGAATACTCAAAATGACAGAACCATTCTCATGAATCCTAACCCTAACCCTAGCCACAATGCTGAATTCAAAAAATGCCTTCATTCTGGAGGTAGAGTGTAGCACCACTACGTCTCAGCATAATCTGAGCTATAAGCCTCACAATTTGTTGGCAAACTGATGCTGAATATGCAAGAAAATCCACAGTGACAGCATTCTCGATCTCAATCTGAAATATACAACGCATTTCAACTTACACTCTCAACTCCGCTCTACCTCCATCATACACTTTGCATATTCTTCCTCCTGTCTGTGCCACTGACAAGACAACTGCAGGAGATATGCACAGGAATCACAAAAGTAACACTTGGACTTGTGGTTTTCAGTATTCTGACTGCCAGCCTAACCCAAGGGCAAAAGCCTGCAGGTACCTGAGGCCTAATAGCCAGGACATTTCAAAACCGGTTGATCAACAAAGAGAATCCTGGCTACTAAGATATATTTGGCAGTGAAATACAGAAGACTATCACCGCCACAGAGTCAAAACTCCAAATTCTTGGGCGGAACAAATAATCTCCCTGAGGCATGAAGCCCTATATCAGGGTATATGCACAATGCACTAATGCCCACTCCAATCGTGACAGTACCCTTCATCCTCACTATTGTTTGGGAAGCCTAATCCACAGGAATAGTCAAAATGACAATACCATTCTCAAGAAGCCTAACCGAACCCTAGACACAATGCTGAATTCAGCAAATGCCTGCATTCTGGATGGAGATGTACAACCCCACTAGCTCTAGCATAATCCGAGCTATACTGTTCACCATTCCTTGGCAAACTGATGCTGAATACGCAAGAAAATCCACAGTGACACCACTCACAATCTCAATCTGAAACCTACCCCTCCTTTCAACCTTACACTCTCAACACCACTCTACCTCCATTATACACTCTGCCTATTCTTACACAGAACAGTGCCACTGATGAGACAAGTGAATGAGAAATGCACAGAAATCGATAAATCAACACTTGGACTTGTGGTTTTCTGAATTCTGACTGGCAGCCTAACCCAAGGGCAAGAGCCTGCAGGTACCATTGGCATAACACATAGGACATTTCAAAACCTGTTGATCAAGAAAGACAATCGTGGCTGTTACCATATATTTTGCAGTGAAATATAGAAGTGTATCACTTCAACAGAGTCACAACTCCCAGTCCTTAGCCTGAGCCCACAATCTCCCTGACACATGAAGCCCTATATCAGGGTATATGCACAACACACTAACGCTAACTCCAATCCTGACCCACCTTCATCCTCACTATAGTTTGGGAAGCCAAATCCACAGAATACTCAAAATGACAGTACCATTCTCACGAATCCTAACCCTAACCCTAGCCACAATGCTGAATTCAAGAAATGCCTTCATTCTGGAGGTAGAGGTGTAACACCACTAGCTCTCAGCATAATCCGAGCTATAAGCCTCACCATTCGTTCACAAACTGATGAAGAATATGCATGAAAATCCACAGTGACAGCATTCTCATCCTCAATCTTAAATCTACCCCGCCTTTCAACCTTACACTGTCAACCGCACTCTACCTCCACCAGAAACTCTTCATGTTGTTCCTCTGAACCGTGCCAGTGACAAGAGAACTGCATGACAAATGCAAAGGAATTGCCAAAACAACACTTGCACTTGTGGTTTTCTGAATTCTGACTAGCAGCCAAACCCAAGGGCAAGAGCCTGCAGGTACCAGAGTCCTAACACACAGGACCTTTCAAAACATGTTGATCAACAAAGAAAATCGTGGCTATCACCATATATTTGGCAGTGAAATAAAGAAGTGTATCACTCTCACAGAGTCACAACTCCCAGTTCTAGGCCAGAGCCGACAATCTCCATGACGCATGAAGCCCTATATTACGGTATATGCACAGCGCAATAATGATAACTCCAATAATGACAGTACCCTTCATCCTCACTGTAGTTTGGGAAGCCCAATCCACAGGACTAGTAAAAATGAGAGTAACACTCTCATGAATCCTAAACCTAACCCTAGCCACAATGCTGAATTCAGCAAATGCCTCCTTTCTGGAGGGAGAGGTACAACACCCCTAGCTCTCAGCGTAATCTGAGCTATACTGCTCACAATTCCTTCACAAAATGATGCTGAATACGCATGAAAATCCACAGGGACAACATTCTCTATCTCAGTTTGAACGCTACCCGCCTTTCAACCATATACTCTCAACCACACTCTACGTCAATCATGCATTCTGCATATTCTGCCTCCGAACGGTGCCACTGATAAGAGTCCTGCAAGACAAATGCCCATGTATCACCAAAACAACACTTGGACTTGTGTTTTTCTGAATTCTGACTGGCAGACTAACCCAAGGGCAAGAGCCTGCAACTACCTGAGTCCTAACACACTGGGCATTTCAAAACCTGTTGATCAAGAAAAAGAATCATGTCTATTACCATATATTTTGCAGTGAAATACAGAAGTGTATAACTCTCACAGCGTCACAACTCTCAGTCCTTGAGCTGAGCCCTGAATCTCCCTGATGCATGAATCCCTATATCAGGGTATAGGCACAAAACACTAATGCTAATTCCAATCCTGACAGTAACCTTCATCCTCACTGTAATTTGGGAAGCCTAATCCACAGGAATAGTAAAAATGACAATAACATTCTCAAGAATCCTAACCCTAACCCTAGCCGCAATGCTGAATTCTTCAAATGCCTCCATTCAGGAGGGAGAAGTACAATGCCACTAGTTCTCAGCATAATCAAGCTATACTACTAACAATTCCTTGTCAAACTGATGCTGAATACGCAAAAAAATCCACACTGGCACCATTCTCGATTTCATTCTGAACCATACCCTGCCATTCAACCTTACACTGTGAACCCACCCTACCTCCACCATACACTCTGTATATTCTTCCTCCAAATCGTGCCACTGACAATACAACTGCAGGACAAATGCACAGGATTCGCCAAGACAACACTTGGACTTATGGTTTTCTGAATTGTGACTGGCAGCCTAACCCATGGGCAAGAGTCTACATGTACCTGAGGCCTAACACATAGGACATTTCAAAACCTGTTGATCAACAAAGAGAATCCTGGCTATTAGCATATATATGGCAGTGAAATACAGAAGTGTATCACTCTCACAGAGTCACAACCCCCATTCGTAGGCCTGAGCCCACAATCTCCCTGACACATGAAGCCCTATGTTACAGTATATGCACAACGCACTAATGCTAATTCTAATGCTGACAGTACCCTTCATCCTCACTATAGTTTGGGAAGCGTAATCCACAGGAATAGTCAAAATGACAGTACCATTCTCACCAATCCTAACCCTAACCCTAGCCACAATGCTGAATTCAGCAAATGCCTCCATTCTGGAGGGAGAGGTACAACCCCTTTAGCTCTCAGCGTAATCCGAGCTATACTGCTCACCATTCCTTGGAAAACTCACACTAAAATTGCAACAAAATCCACAGTGACACCATTCTCGATCTCAATCTGAACCCTGCCCCACCTTTCAACATGACACTCTTAACCCCACTCTCCCTCCATCATACACTCTTCAAATTCTTCCTCCGAACTGTGCCACTGACAAGACAACTGCATGACAAGTGCACAGGAATCGCCAAAAGAACACTAGGATATGTGTTTTTCTTAATTCTGAATGGCAGCCTAAGCCAAGGGCAGGAGGCTGCATGTACCTCAGGCCTAACACACAGGACATTTCAAAACATGTTGATCAAAAAGAGAATCATGGCTATTACCATATATTTGGCATTGAAATACAGAAGTGTATCACTCCCCACTCCCACAGAGTCACAGCACCCCATCATTTGTTGAGCCCACAATCTCCCTGATACATGAAGCCTTCTATCAGTGTATATGCAAAAGGTACTAATGCTAACTCCAATCATGACAGTACCCTTCATCCTCACTATACTTTGGGAAGTCCAATCCAAAGTAATAGTCAAAATGACAGTACCATTCTCAAGAATCCTAACCGTAGGCACAATGCTGAATTCAGCAAATGCCTCCATTCTGGAGGGAGAGGTACAACCCCAGTAACTCTCAGCATTATTCGAGCTATACTCCTCAACATTCCTTGACAAACTGAGGCTAAAAACAGAGGAAAATCGACCGTGACACAATTCTCGATCTCAATCAGAAATATACACCGCATATCAACTTATACTCTCAACTCCCCTCTACCTCCATCATACACTTTGCATATTCTTCCTCCTGTCTGTGCCACTGACAAGACAACTGCAGGAAAAATGCAGAGGAAATGCCAAAACAACACTTCGACTTGTGGTTTTCTATATTTTGACTGGCAGCCTAACCCAAGGACAAGAGCCTTCAGGTACCTGAGGCCTAATACACAGGACGTTTCAAAACCTGTTGATCAACAAAGAGAATCCTGGCTACTAACATCTATTTGGCAGTGAAATACAGAAGTGTATCACAACCACAGAGTCACAACTCCAACTTCTTGGGCGGAGCAAAAAATCAGCCTGACGCGTGAAGCCCTATATCAGGGTATATGCACAATGCACTAATGCCAACTCCAATTGTGACAGTACCCTTCATCCTCACTATTGTTTGGGAAGCCTAATCCACAGGAATAGTCAAAATGACAGTACCATTCTCAGGAACCCTAACCCTAACCCTAGCCACAATGCTGAATTCAGCAAATGCCTCTATTCTGGATGGAGATGTACAACCCCACTAGCTCTAGCATGATCTGAGCTATACTTCTCACCATTCCTTGGCAAACTGATGCTGAATACGCAAGAAAATCCA
The DNA here is from genome assembly GCA_004025085.1 of Thryonomys swinderianus. Lineage (NCBI taxonomy): Eukaryota > Metazoa > Chordata > Mammalia > Rodentia > Thryonomyidae > Thryonomys > Thryonomys swinderianus. The sequence goes on along the minus strand of PVIC010023674.1, from coordinate 15,728 downwards.
CAGTGACATCACTCGCAATCTCAATCTGAAACCTACCACTCCTTGCAACCTTACACTCTCAACACCCCTCTAACTCCATTATACACTCTGCCTATTCTTCCTCTGAACCATGCCACTGATGAGACAAGTGAATGAGAAATGCACAGAAATCGATAAAACAACACTTGGACTTGTGGTTTTCTGAATTCTGACTAGCAGCCTAACCCAAGGGCAAGAGCCTGCAGGTACCATTTGCATAACACTCTGGACATTTCAAAACCTGTTGATCAAGAAAGAGAATTGTGGCTGTTACCATATATTTTGCAGTGAAATATAGAAGTGTATCACTCCAACAGAGTCACAACCCCCAGTCCTTGGCCTGAGCCCACAATCTCCCTGACACATGAAGCCCTATATGAGGGTATATGCACAACGCCAGTGACTAGAGAACTGCATGACAAATGCAAAGGAATCGCCAAAACAACACTTGCACTTCTGGTTTTCTGAATTCTGACTGGCAGCCTAACCCAAGGGCAAGAGCCTGCAGGCACCAGAGTCCTAACACACAGGACCTTTCAAAACGAGGTGATCAACAAAGAGAATCGTGGCTATCACCATATATTTGGCACTGAAATACAGAAGTGTATAACTCCCATAGAGTCACAAGTCCCAGTTCTAGGCCTGAGCACACAATCTCCATGATGCATGAAGCCCTATATTACAGTATATGCACAACGCACTAATGCTAACTCCAATAATGACATTACCCTTCATCTTCACTATAGTTTGGGGAGCCAAATCCACAAGAGAAGTCAAAATGACAGTACCACTCTTACAAATCCTAACCCAACCCTAGCCACAATGCTGAATTCAACAAATGCCTCCATTCAGGAGGGAGAAGTACAAGGCCACTAGCTCTCATCATAATCGAGCTATACTGCTCATAATTCCTTGCAAACTGATGCTGAATACGCAAGAAAATCCACACTGACACCATTCTCGATTTCAATCTGAACCATACCCTGCCATTCAACATTACACTGTGAACCCCACCCTACCTCCATCATACACTCTGCATATTCTTCCTCTGAATCGAGCCACTGACAATACAACTGCATGACAAATGCACAGGAATCGCCAAAACAACACTTGGACTTGTAGTTTTCTGAATTCTGACTGTCAGCCCTACCCAAGGGCAGGAGTCTGCAGGTACCTTAGGCCTAACACAGAGAACATTTCGAAACCTATTGATGTAGAAAGTGAAACGTGGCTATTACCATATATTTGGCAGTGAAATACAGAAGTGTATCACTCTCAGAGAGTCACAACTCCCCATTTTTGGTTGAGCCCCAAATCTCCCTGATGCATGAAGCCCTATATCCAGGTATATGCACAAGGCATTGATGCTAACACCAATCCTGACAGTACCCTTCATCCTCACTATAGTTTGGGAAGCCCAATCCACAGGAATAGTCAAAATGACAGTACCACTCTCACGAATCCTAACCCTAACATTAGCCACAATGCTGAATTCAGCAAATGCCTCCACTCTAGAGGGAGAGGTACAACCCGACTAGCTCTCAGCATAATCCGAGCTATACTCCTCACCATTCCTTGGCAAATTGATGCTGAATACGCAAGAAAATCCACAGTGACACCATTCTCGATCTCAATCTGAACCCTACCCCGCCTTGCAACCTTACGCTCTCAACCCTACTCTCCCTCCACCATACACTCTGCATATTCTTCCTCCGAACCGTGCCACAGACAAGACAACTACATGACAAATGCACAGCAATCGCCAAAACAACACTTGGACTTGTGGTTTTCTGAATTCTGACTGGAAGCCTAACACAAGGGCAAGAGTCTTCAGGTACCTTAGGCTTAACACACAGGACATTTCAAAACCTGTTGATCAAGAAAGAGAATCGTGGCTATTACCATATATTTGGCAGTGAAATAAAGAAGTGTATCATTCTCACAGAGTCACAACTCCCTGTTTTTGGTTGAGCCCAAAATCTCTCTGACGCATGAAGCCCTATATCAGGGAATTTGCACAAAGCACTAATGCTAACTCCAATCCTGACAGTACCCTTCATCTTCACTATAGTTTTGGAAGCCTAAACCACAGGAATAGTCAAAATGACAGTACCATTCTCAACAATCCGCACCCTAACCATTGCCACAATGCTGAATTCAGCAAATGCCTCCATTCTGGAGCAAGAGTTACAACCCTACTAGCTCTCAGCATAATCCGAGCTATATTGCTTACCATTCCTTGGCAAACTCAAGCTGAAATTGCAACAAAATGCACAGTGACACCATTCTTGATCTCAATCTGAACCCTGCCCCATCTTTCAACCTTACACTCTCAACCCCATTCTACCTCCATCATACACTCTTCAAATTCTTCCTCCGAACTGTGCCACTGACAAGAAAACTGCATGACAAATGCACAGGAATCGCCAAAACAACACTTGGACTTCTGTTTTTCTTAATTCTGAATGGCAGCCTAAGCCAAGGGCAGGAGCCTGCCCGTATCTGAGGCCTAACACACAGGACATTTCAAAACTTGTTGATCAAGAAAGAGAACCATGGCTACTACCATATATTAGGCAGTGAAATACAGAAGTGTATCACTCCCACAGAGTCACAGCTCCCCATTCTTTGTTGAGCCCACAATCACCCTGATACATGAAGCCTTCTATCAGTGTATTTGCAAAAGGAACTAATGCTAACACCAGTGATGACAGTACCCTTCATCGTCACTATAGTTTGGGAAGCCCAATCCACAGGAATAGTCAAAATGACAGTACCATTCTCATGAATCCTAACCCTAACCCTAGCCACAATGCTGAATTCAGTAAATGCCTCCATTCTTTAGGGAGAGGTACAACCCCAGTAACTCTCAGCATAATTCGAGCTATACTCCTCACCATTCCTTGACAAACTGATGCTGAATACGCAAGAAAATCGACAGTGACACCATTCTCGATCTCAATCTGAAATATACACCGCATTTCAACTTACACTCTCAACTCCTCTTTACCTCCATCATACACTTTGCATATTCTTCCTCCTGTCTGTGCCACTGACAAGACAACTGCAGGAGAAATGCACAGGAAATGCCAAAACAACACTTGGACTTGTGGTTTTCTGTATTCTGACTGGCAGCCTAACCCAAGGACAAGAGCCTTCAGTAACTGAGGCTTAATACACAGGATATTTCAAAACCTGTTGATCAATAAAGAGAATCCTTACTACTAACTTATATTTGGCAGTGAAATACAGAAGTGTATCACCCCCACAGAGTCACAACTCCCACTTCTTGGGCGGAGCAAAATATCTCCCTGACGCATGAAGCCCTATATCAGGGTATATGCACAATGCACTAATGCCAACTCCAATTGTGACAGTACCCTTCATCCTCACTATTGTTTGGGAAGCCTAATCCACAGGAATAGTCAAAATGACAGTACCATTCTCAGGAACCCTAACCCTAACCCTAGCCACAATGCTGAATTCAGCAAATGCCTCCATTCTGGATGGACATGTACAACCCCACTAGCTCTAGAATAATCCGAGCTATACTGCTCACCATTCCGTGGCAAACTGATGCTGAATACGCAAGAAAATCCACAGTGACACCACTCACAATCTCAATCTGAAACCTACCCCTCCTTGCAACCTTATACTCTCAGCACCACTCTACCTCCATTATACACTCTGCCTATTCTTTCTCTGAACCGTGCCACTGACAAGAAAAGCAAAGGAGAAATGCACAGAAATAAAAAAAAAAAAACAGTTTGACTTGTTGTTTTCTGAATTCTGACTAGCAGCCTAACCCCAGGGCAAGAGCCGGCAGGTACCATTGGCATAACACTCTGGACATTTCAAAACCTGTTGATCAAGAAAGAGAATCGTGGCTGTTACCATATATTTTGCAGTCAAATATAGAAGTGTATCACTCCAACAGAGCACAACTCCCAGTCCTTAGCCTGAGGCCACAATCTCCCTGACACATGAAGCCCTATATCAGGGTATATGCACAAAACACTAACGCTAACACCAATCCTGACAGTACCTTCATCCTCACTGTAGTTTGGGAAGGCAAATCCGCAGAATACTCAAAATGACAGTACCACTCTCACGAATCCTAACCCTAACCCTAGCCACAATGCTGAATTCAAGAAATGCCTTCATTCTGGAGGTAGAGGTGTAATGCCACTAGCTCTCAGCATAATCGAGGTATACTGCTCACAATTCCTTGGCAAACTGATGCTGAATACGCAAGAAAATCCACACTGACACCATTCTCATTTTCAATCTGAACCATACCCCGCCATTCAACCTTACACTGTGAAACCCACCCTACCTCCATGATACACTCTGCATATTCTTCCTCCGAATCGTGCCACTGACAATACAACTGCATGACCAATGCACAGGATTCGCCAAAACAACACTTGGACTTATGGTTTTCTGAATTAAGACTGGCAGCCTAACCCATGAGCAAGAGCCTGCATGTACCTGAGGTCTAACACACAGGACATTTCAAAACCCGTTGATGAACAAAGAGAATCCTGGCTATTAGCATATATATGACAGTGAAATACAGAAGTGTATCGCTCTCACAGAGTCAAAACCCCATTCCTAGGCCTGAGCCCACAATCTCCCTGACGTATGAAGCCCTATATCAGGGTATATGCACAATGCACTAATGCCAACTCCAATCGTGACACTACCCTTCATCCTCACTATTGTTTGGGAATACTAATCCACAGGAAAAGTCAAAGTGACAGTACCATTCGCACGAACACTAACCCTAACCCTAGCCACAATGCTGAATTGAAGAAATGCCTTCATTCTGGAGGTAGAGGTGTAACACCACTAGCTCTCAGCATAATCTGAGATATAGGCCTCACCATTTGTTCACAAACTGATGCTGAATACGCAAGAAAATCCACAGTGACAGCATTCTCGATCTCAATCTTAAACCTATCCTGCCTTTCAACCTTACACTGTCAACCGCACTCTACCTCCATCACAAACTCTGCATCTTTTTCCTCTGAACTATGCCAGTGACAAGAGAACTGCATGACAAATTAAAAGCAATCGCCAAAACAACACATGCACTTGTGGTTTTCTGAATTCTGACTGGCAGCCTAACCCAAGGGCAAGAGCCTGCAGGTAACATTGGCATAACACACAGGACATTTCAAAAGCTGTTGACCTGGAAAGTGAATCATAGCTGTTACCATATATTTTGCAGTGAAATATAGAAGTGTATCACACCAACAGAGTCACATCTCCTAGTTCTAGGCCTGAGCCCACAATCTCCATGACGCATGACGCCCTATATTATGGTATATGCACAACACACTAATGCTAACTCCAATCCTGACAGTACCTTAATCCTCACTATAGTTTGGGAAGCTAAATCCACAGAATACTCAAAATGACAGTACTATTCTCACGAATCCTAACCCTAACCCTAGCCACAATGCTGAATTCAAGAAATGCCTTCATTCTGGAGGTAGAGGTGTAACACCACTAGCTCTCAGCATAGTGCAAGCTAAAAGCCCCACCATTCATTCACTAACTGATGCATAATATGCAAGAAAATCCACAGTGACAGCATTCTCGGTATCAATCTGAAATATACAATACATTTCAACTTACACTCTCAACTCCACTCAACTTCCATCATACACTTTGCATATTCTTCCTCCTGTCTGTGCCACTGACAAGATAACTTCAGGAGAAATGCCCAGGATTCGCCAAAATAACACTTAGACTTGCAGTTTTCTGTATTCTGACTGGCAGCCTAACCAAAGGGCAAAAGCCAGCAGGTACCTGAGGCCTAATAAACAGGACATTTCAAAACCTGTTGATCAACGAAGAGAATCCTGGCTACTAACATATATTTTGCAGTGAAATAAAGAAGTATATCATCCCCACAGAGTCACAACTCCCACTTCTTGGGCGGAGCAAAAAATCTCCCTGACGCATGAAGCCCTATAAGAGAGTATATGCACAATGCACTAATGCCAACCCCAATGGTGACAGTACTCTTCATCCTCACTATTGTTTGGGAAGCCTAATCCACAGGAAAAGTCAAAATGACAGTACCATTCTCACGAACCCTAACCCTAACCCTAACCCTAGCCACAATGCTGAATTCAGCAAATGCCTCCATTCTGCATGGAGATGTACAAGCCCACTAGCTCTAGCATAATCCGAGCTATACTGCTCACCATTACTTGGCAAACTGATGCTGAATATGCAAGAAAATCCACAGTGACACCACTCGCAATCTCAATCTGAAACCTACCCCTCCTTTCAACCTTACACTCTCAACACCTCTCTACCTCCGTTATACAGTCTGCCTATTTTTCCTCTGAACTGTGCCACTGACAAGACATGTGAATGACAAATGCTCAGAAATCGATAAAACATCAGTTGGACTTGTGGTTTTCTGAATTCTGACTGGCAGCCTAACCCAAGGTAGAGAGGCTGCAGGTTCCATTGGCATAACACACAGGACATTTCAAAACCTGTTGATCAAGAAAGAGAATTGTTGCTGTTACCATATATTTTGCAGTGAAATATAGAAGTGTATCACTCCAACAGAGTCACAACTCCCAGTCCTTGGCCTGAGCCCACAATCTCCCTGAAACATGAAGCCCTATATCAGGGTATATGCAGAACCCACTAATGCTAACTCCAATCCTGACAGTACCTTCATCCTCAATGTAGTTTGGGAAGCCAAATCCACAGAATACTCAAAATGACAGTATCATTCCCATGAATGCTAACCCTAACACTAGCCAAAATTATGAATTCAAGAAATGCCTGCATTCTGGAGGGAGAGGTAAAACCCACTAGCTCTCAGCATAATGCGAGCTATAGTCCTCAACATTCCTTGGCAAAGTGATGCTGAATACGCAAGAAAATCCACAGTGACACCATTCTCGATCTCAATCTGAACCCTACCCCGCCTTTCAACCTTACACTCTCAACCCCAAGCTACCTCCATCATACACTCTGGATATTCTTCCCCGATCTGTGACACTGACAAGACAACTGCATGACAAATGCTCGGGAATCAAGAAAATAACTATTGCACTTGTAGTTTTCTAAATACGAACTGGCACACTAAACCAATGGCACTAGCCTGCAAGTACCAGAGGCAAAACACAGAGTACATTTAAAAACCTGTTGATCAAGATAGAGAATCGTGGCTATTACCATATATTGGGCAGTGAAATACAGAAGAGTTTCACTCCAACAGAATCCCAACTCCCAGTCCTTGGCCTGAGCCACAATCTCCCTGAAAACTGAAGCCCTATATTAGGGCTTATGCACAATGCACTAATGCTAACTCCAATCCTGGCAGTACCCTTCATGCTCCCTATAGTTGTGGAAGTCCAATCCACAGGAATTGTCAAAATGACAGTACCACTGTCACGAATCCTAACCCTAACCCTAGCCACAATGCTGAATACAGCAAATGTCTCCATTCTGCAGGTAGAGGTACAACCCCACTAGCTCTCAGCATAATCCGAGCTATACTCCTCACCATTCCATTGCAAACTCATGCTGAATATGAAAGAAAACCACAGTGACACCGTTCTTGATCTCAGACTGAACCCTACCCCACCACTCAACTTTACACGCTCTAGCCCACTCTACGTCATATCATACACTCTGCATATTCTTCCTCTGAACCATGCCACAGACAAGACAACTGCATGAAAAATGCACAGGAATCACTAAAACAACACTTGGACTTGTGTTTTTTCTGAATTTTCACAGGCAGCCTAACACAAGGGCAAGAGCCTGCAGGTACCTGATGCCTAACACACAGGACATAAAAAAACCTGATGATCAAGAAAGAGAATTGTGGCAATTACCATATATTTGGCAAGGAAATACACAAGTGTTTCAATCCCACAGAGCCACAACTCCCTGTCCTAGGCCTGAGCCCACAATCTCTCTGACGCATAAAGCCCTATATCAGGGTATGTGCACAACGCAATAATGCTAACTCCAATCCTGACAGTACCCTTCATCCTCACTACAGTTTGGGAAGCCCAATCCACAGGAATAGTCAAAATGACAGTACCACTCTCACGAATTCTAAAACTAACTCTATCCACAATGCTGAATTTAGTAAATGCCTCCATTCTGGAGGGAGTAGTACAACCCCCCTAGCTCTCAGCATAATCCAAGCTATACTCCTCACCATTCCTTGAAAAACTGATGCTAAATACATGAGAAAATCCACAATGACACCATTCTCGATCACAATCTGAACCTTCCCTCACCTTTCAACTTTACACTCTCAACCCCACTCCACCTCCATCATACACTCTGCATATTCTTCCCCTGAACCATGCCACTTACAAGACAACGGCAAGACAAATGCACAGTAATGGCCAAAACAACACTTGGACTTGTATTTTTCTTTATTCTGAATGGGAGCCTAAGCCAAGGGCAAGAGCCTGCAGGTACCTGAGGCCTAACACACAGGACATTTACAAACCTGTTGATCAAGTAAAAGAATACTGGCTATTACCATATATTTTGCATTTATATACAGCAGTGTATCTCTCCAACAGAGTCACAACTCCCCATCCTTGGTTGAGCGCACACTTTCCCTGATGCATGAAGCCCTATAGCAGGGTATACTCACAACGCACTCATGCTAACTCCAATCCTGACAGTACTCTTCATGCTCACCACTATAGTTTGGGAAGCCCAATCCACAAGAATAGTCAAACTGACAGTACCACTGTCACGAATCCTAATCCTAACCCTAGCCACCACTCCATTCGGGAGTGACAGGTACAACCACACTAGTTGCTGTTTTCCATTCCTCTCCTGATGGTTTCAATGCACACTGCAGGAATAAACACTTGTTTTTCTAAGAAAGAAATGGCTACAGAGGTGTTCTGGTAGGCTTTGATTCAGTTTCTGAAAATGAGTTTACAGCAAGACGTTCAGAGTTCCAGCTCCTTGTTTGTGGGAAAAACCTGCAGTTAGGCCACACTCTCTTTTGTTTCAATGAAGCTTGCAGGAAAACAGTTGTATCTCTTAGAAAACAAGGGCTATGGAGCTCACCATGTAGGCTTGAGTTCAATTTCTAAAACTGAGTTGAGAGCAGGACGTTCTGAGTTCCAGCTCCTTGTTTGGTGGAGAAACATGCTGTTAGGCCAAACTGTCCCACAGATTTCAATGGAGCTTGCAGGAACAAACAGTTGTTTCTCTGAGAAAACAAGGGCTACAGAGCTCACTGTTTAGGCTTGAATTCAGTTTCTGAAACTGAGTTTACAACAGGATGATCTCAGTTCCAGCTCCTTCTTTGTTGGCCAAACCTGCTATTAGGCCACCCTCTCACTTTGGTAACAAAAGAGTTTGCAGGAAAAAACAGTTGTTTCTCTTAAAAAACAAGGGCTACAGAGATCACTGTATAGGCTTCAATTCTGGTTCTGAAAAAGAGTTGACAGCAGGACGATCTGAGTTCCAGCTCCTCGTTTGGTGGAGAAACCTCTTCTCATCCCACATTTTGCCATAGGCTTGAATTGAACCATTGGCTAAAGGGAGAAATAAAGCAGGCAAGCTGAACTCTAAGCTGCCCACTTCCAAAGCAAGCCCTGTGGTTGTCTTGCACTGGAACACAGGAACAATAGCTGTGGTTCTCTGGTGCTTTACCTTAGAGAGAGACTGATAAATTCCTAAGCAGCCTTGTTTTACCAAAGGCTCAGGGAACCTGCAGGAATAAACTGCAGTTGCTCTGGCATAAAAGGGGACACAGAGTGTTGGGTGTGAAGTGCAATGCAGTTTCTGAAGCTGACATCAGAGGAGAATGTCCTGAGTCCCACCTACTTGTTCGATGTAGAATGCTGCTGTTATGCATTCCTTTACCTGTGGATTCAATGGAGATTGGTGGAACAAACACTTGTTTCTCTAAGAAAGAAAGGGCTACAGAGGGGTCCATGTAGGCTTCAATTCAGTTTCTGAAACTGAGTTGACAGCAAGACGTTCTGAGTTCCAGCTCCTTGTTTCATGGAGAAACGTCCTCTCATCCTACATTCTCCCATAGGCTTCAAAGAACCAGCGGCTAAAGGGAGAAATGACGCAGGCAAGCTGCAATCTAGGCTGGCCACTTCTAAAGCAAGCCCTGTGATTCTCTTGCATTAGAATATATCCATTGGAGCAATAGCTGTGGTTCTCCTGTGCTTGACCTTACAGAGAGAGTGATATATTCCTAAGCAGCTTTGTTATACCTAAGGCCAAGGTAACGTTCATGAATAAACTGCAGTTGCTCTGGCATAAAAGGGGACACAGAGTGTTGGGTGGGAACTTCAATGCCCTTGCTGAAGCTGAGAACAGAGCAGAACATATTGAGTTACAGCTTCTGGTTTGGTGGAAAAAGCTGCTGTTAACCATCCCCTGCATTTGGTTTCAATGGAGCTTGGAGGAACAAACACTGGTTTCTCTAAGATAGAAAGGGCTACAGAGGGTTCCATGTAGGCTTCCATTCAGTTTCTGAAACTGAATTGATAGCAAGACGTTCAGAGTTCCAGCTCCTTCTTTGGTGGAGAAAACTGCTGTTAGACCACACTCTCCCATTGGTTTCAAAGGACCTTGCAGGAAGAAACAGTTGTTTCTCTGAGAAAACCAGGGCTATGGAGCTCATGGTGTAGGCTTGAATTCAGTTTCAGAAACAGAGTTTACAACACGACTATCTGAATTCTAGCTCCTTATTTGGTGGAGAAACCTGCTGTTAGGCCACACTCTCCCATGGGATTCAGTGGGGCTGGCAAAACAAACAGTTGTTACTCTGAGAAAATAAAGGCTATGGACCTCACCGTGTAGGCTTACATTCAGGTTCTGAAAGTGAGTTGACAGCAGTACGTTCTGAGTTCCAGCTCCTTGTTTGGCGGAAAAACATCCCCTCATCCCACACGCTCACATAGGCTACAATTGAACCAGCGGCTAAAGGGAAAAATCAAGCTGGAAAGCTGCACTCTGTGCTGGCCTCTTCTAAGCAAGCCCTGAGCTTCTCTCACCTTAGAAAGTATACATTGGAACAATAGCAGCGGTTCTCCTGTGCTTGACATTACAGAGAGAGTGATCTATTCCTAAGCAGCCTTGTTTTACCTAAGGCCAAAGGAACCTGCAGGAATAAACTGCAGTTGTTCTGGTATAAAAGGGGACACAGAGAGTTGGGTGCAGACTGCAGTGCAATTTCTGAAACTGAGATCAGAGCAGAGCATTCTGAGTTCCAGCTGCTTGTTTGGTGGAGAAACCTGGTGTTATCCATTCTTCTCCCATTGGTTTCAATGGAGCTTGCAGGAACAAACACTTGTTTCTCTGAGAAAGAAAGGGCTACAGAGGTTTCCATAGGGTTCAGTTCACTTTCTGAAACTGAGTTTACAACAGGATGAACTGAGTTCCAGCTCCTTGTTTGGTGGAGAAAGCTGCTGTTAGGCCACACACTCCCATTGGTTTCAATGGAGCTTGCAGGAACAAACAGTTGTTTCTCTGAGAAAAAAAGTTCTATGGAGCTCACCATGTGGGCTTGAATTCAAGTTCTGAAAGTGAGTTTACAATAGGACCATCTGAATTCCAGCTCCTTGTTTGGGGAGAAAACTGCTGTTAGGCCACACTCTCCCACTGGTTTCATTGGAGCTTGCAGGAACAAACAGTTGTTTCTCTGAGTGAACAATGGCTACGGAGCTCAGCATGTAGGCTTGCATTCAGGTCCTGAAAGTGAGTTGACAGCAGGAGGTTTTGAATTCCAGCTCCTTGTTTGCTAGAGAAACCTCCTCTCATCCCACACTCTCCCATAGGCTTCAATGGAAGCAGCGGCTAAAGGGAGAAATCAAGCCGGCAAGCTGCACTCTAGGCTGGCCGTTTCTAAAGCAAGCCCTGTGCTTCTCTCACATTACAATGTATCCATTGGAACCATAGTTGCAGTTATCCTGTGCTTGACATTACAGAGAAATTGATCTATTCCTAAGCAGCTTTGTTTTACCTATGGCCCAAGGAACCTACAGGAATACACTGCAGTTGTTCTGGCATAAAAGGGGACACAGAGAGTTGGGTTGGTTGCAATGCAATTTCTGAACCTGAGATCACAGCAGAATGTTCTGAGTTCCAGGTCCTTGTTTGGTGGAGAATGCTGCTATTATATATTCCTTTCCCATTTGTTTCAAAGGAGCTTGATGTATGATTATGGGTTTCTCTAAGAAAGAAAGGATGACAAGGGATTCCATGTAGGCTTCAATTCTGTTTCTGAAACTGGGCTGAAAACAAGACGTTCTGAGTTCCAGCTCCTTGTTTGGTGGAGAAACCTGCTGAAAGGCCACACTCTCTCTTTGGTTTCAATGCAGCTTGCAGGAATAAAAAGTAGTTTCTCTGAGAAAAGCAGGGCTATGGAGCTCAGAGTGTAAGCTTGAATTCAGTTTCTGAAACTGAGTTTACAACAGGACGATCTGAGTTCCACCTCCCTGTTTGTTGGAAAAACCTGCTGTTAGGCCACACTCTCCCATTTGTTTCAAGGAGCTGGCAGAAAAAACAGTTGTTCCTCTGAGTAAACAAGGGCTATGGAGCTCACCATGTAGGATTGAGTTCAAGTTATGAAAGTGAGCTGACAGCAGGACGTTCTGTGTTCCAGCTCTTAGTTTAGTGGAGAAAACTCCTCTCATCACACACTCTTACATGGCCTTAAATGGAACGAGTGACTAAAGGGAGAAATAAAGCCGGCAAGCTGCACTCTAGGCTGACTGCTTGTAAATCAAGCCCTGTGATTCTCTGGTATTAGTGTGTGTCCATTGGAACAATAGCTGCGGTTCTCCTGTGCTTGCAGTTACAGAGAGAGTGATCTATTCCTAAACAGAATTATTTTACCCAAGGGCCAGTTAACCTGCAGGAATAAACTGCAGTTGCTCTGGTATAAATGGGGCCACAGAGTGCTGGGTGTTGACTTCAATGCAGTTTGTGAAACTGAGATCAGAGCAGAACGTTCTGAGTTCCAGCTGCTTGTTTGGTGGAGAGAGCTGCTGTTATCCATTCTTTTCCCTTTGGTGTCAAAGGAGATTACAAGGGCAAACACTTGTTTCTTTAATAAAGAAAGGGCTACAGAGGACTCCATGCAGGCTTCAATTCAGTTTCTGAAACTGAGTTGACAGCAAGACATTCTGAGTAGCACCTCCTTGTATGGTGGAGAAACTTGCTGTTAGGCCACACTCTCCCATTGGTTTCAAGGGAGCTTGCAGGAACAAACAGTTGTTTCTCTGAGAAAACTAGGGCTACGCAGCTCACCATATACCCTTGGATTCAGGTTCTGAAAGTGAGTTGACAGCAGGATGTTCTGAGGTACAGCTCCTTTTATGGTTGATAAACCTGCTCTCATCCCACACTCTCCAATAGGAATCAATGGAACCAGCGGTTAAAGGGAAAAATAAGTCCAGCAAGCTGCACTCTAGGCTGGCTGCTTCTAAAGCAAGCCCTCTGCTTCTCTCACATTAGAATGTATAAATTGAAACAATAGCTGCGCTTCTCCTGTGCTTGACCTTACAGTGAGAGTGATGTATTCCTAAGCAGCCTTCTTTTACCTAAGGCCCAAGAAACCTGCAGGAAGAAACTGCAGTTGCTCTGGCATAAATGGGGACACAGAGTGTTGGGTGTGAAGTGCAATGCAGTTTCTCAAGCTGAGATAAGACCACAAGGTTCTGAGTTCCAGCTGCTTGCTTATTGGAGAAAGCTGCTGTTAGCCATTCCTCTGCCTTTCGTTTCAATGGATCTGGAAAGAACGAACACTTGTTTCTCGAAGAAAGAAAAGGCTACAGAGGGCTCCATGGAGGCTTCAATTCAGTTTCTGAAACTGAGTGGACAGCAAGACATTCTGAGTTACACCTCCTTTTTTGGTGGAGGTAACTGCTGTTAGGCCAAAACTTCCCTTTGGTTTCAATGGAGCTTGCAGCAACAAACAATTGTTTCTCTAAGAAAGAAAGGTCTACAGAGGGTTATATACAGGCTTCAATTCAGGTTCTGAATCTGAGTTGACAGCAAGAAGTTCTGAGGTCCAGCTCTCTGTTTGTTGGAGAAACCTTCTCTCATCCTACACTCTCCCATAGGCTTCAAAGGAATTAGCGGTTAAAGGGAAAAATAAAGCCGGCAAGCTGCATTTGAGGCTGGTTGCATCTGAAGCAAGCCCTGTTCTTCTCTTGCTTTAGAATGTATCCATTCGATCAATAGCTGCGTTTCTCCTGTGTTTGACCATAAAGAGAGAGTGATCTATTCCTAAGCATCTTGTTTTACCTAAGGACCCTGGAACCTGCACGAATAAACTATAGTTGCTCAAGCATAAAAGGGGACACACAGTGTTAGGTGTGAAGTGCAATGCAGTTTCTGAAGCTGAGATGTGAGCAGAACGTTCTGAGTTCTAGCTGATTGATGGTGGAGAAAGCTGCTGTTATCCATTCCTCTCACTTTGGTTTCAAAAGAGCTTCAAGGAACAAACATTTGTTTCTCTACGAAAGAAAGGGCTATGGAGGGCTCCATGTAGACTTCAGTTCATTTTCTGAAACTGAGTTGACAGCAAGACATTCAGAGTTCCAGCTCCTTGTTTGGTGAAGAAACCTGCTGTTAGGCCACGCTCTCCCATTGGTTTCAAAGGAGCTTGCAGGAACAAACATTTGTTTCTCTGAGAAAACAAGGGCTACCAAGCTAAGCATGTAGGCTTGCATTCAGGTTCTGAAAGTGAGTTGACTGCAGGACGTTCTGAGATCCACCTCCTTGTTTATTGAAGAAAGCTGCTGTTATCCATTTCTCTCCCTTTGGTTTCAAAGGAGCTCACAGGAACAAACAGTTGTTTATCTGAGAAAACAAGGGCTATGGAGCTCAGTGTGTAGGCTTAAATTCAGTTTCTGAAACTGAGATTACAACAGGATGACCTGAGTTCCAGGTCCTTGTTTGGTGGAGAAACCTGCTGTCAGGCCACACTCTCCCTTTAGCTTCAACGGAGCTTGCAAAAACAAACAGCTGTTTCTCTGAGAAAACAAGGGCTATGGAGCTCACCGTGTAGACTTGTATCCAGGTTCTGGAATTGGGTTGACAGCAGGAGATTCTGAGTTCCAGCTCCTTGTTTGGTGGAGGAATCTCCTCTCATCCCACAGTTTCCCATAGGTGTCCATGGAAGCAGTGGCTAAAGGAAAAATCAAGCCAGCAAGCTGCACTCTAGGCTGGGACTTCTAAAGCAATCCCTGTGATTCTCCTGCATTAGAATGTATCCATTTGAACAATAGCTGTGCTTCTCCTGTGCTTGACCTTTCAGAGAGAGTGATATACTCCTAAGCAACCTAGTTTTACCTAAGGCCCAGTTAACCTGCAGGAATAAACTGCAGTTGCACTGGCATCAAAGGGGACACAGAGTGTTGGGTTTGAAGTGAAATGCAGTTTCTGAAGCGGAGATCAGAGCAGAACGTTCTGAGTTCCAGCTGCTTCTTTGGTGGACAAAGCTGCTTTTATCCATTCCTCTCCCATTGCTTTCAAAGGAGCTGGCAGGAACAAACACTTGTTTCTCTAAGAAAGAAAGGGGTACAGAGGGCTCCATGAAGGATTCAATTCAATTTCTGAAACTTAGTTGACCCCAAGGCCTTCTGAGTTCCAGTTCCTTCTTTGGTGGACAAAGCTGCTGTTAGGCCACAATCTCCAATTTTGTTTCAGTGGAACTT
>PVIC010023673.1:0-26649 GCA_004025085.1 Thryonomys swinderianus | reverse complement strand
CTTCCTTCCTTCCTTCCTTCCTTCCTTCCTTCCTTCCTTCCTTCCTTCCTTCCTTCCTTCCTTCCTTCCTTCCTTCCTTCTTTCTTTCTTTCTTTCTTTCTTTTTTTTTGAGACAGGGTCTTGCTTTGTAGTTTGGGCTGGCCCTAAACTCACTATCTAGCCCAGGCAAACCCAGCAGTCCTCCTGCCTCTGCCTCCTGAGTGCTGGGATTACAGGCATGAGCCATACACCACTGTGGTGTGTGGTACTGATTGCCAGTGGGTGTGAGTCACCACGCCCGGTATTGCTGAACGTGGTTACCAGATCAAACTCAGGACCTTGAGCTTGCTCATCAGGTGCCGGAACCATTAAGCTAAATTTCTGGCCTAGTGGCATTTCTTATTCAGGCCTTCCCCCCATCTTCGAGGTCTTCTGTTTGCCTCCAGTGTTTCCTCTGGTTCACCCATGTATAGAGACTAAGGAAAATAGGCAGTATGACTTCCCCCTGTTCTGTCCAACCTTCTGTATTCACTTTAGCACACCCTAGTAACTCTTTTCCAGAACTCACTTCTTGCCTGAACTGCTTATTCATTGAACATGTCGTTATGGATTAATTTCTGGTATTTCCCTTTTTTTTCCCTAAATTTTATTGTTAGGAAGCAGGCAAGCAAAGAAGAAAGGACCAGACTTTAATGACACATTTACTTGACCTGAATCCCACTGCAGGAGCCAATTCTACAACATTGTAGCTCTCCCTGGCTCTACTACTTTAGAATAAGCTGCTCTGATCATCTTAAATCCACTGTGGAATGTAGTTGGGACAGGTGTAAATAGCAACAAGATTAATTTTCTTTTACTGGTGTAACAAATGATTACAAACTCAGTGTCTCAGAATAACGCAAATTTATTAGCTGCAGTTCTGAAGGTAAAAAGTCCAAAATAGGTCAGAGGTCTGGACATCTTCAGGAGCTCCAGAGGGGAATCCGTTTCTTGCTTTTATAGTCCTTTATCACTCTGATCAATCTCTAGTCTCATTGTCATATCTCTGTCACCCTGACTCTGGCCTTCAGCCAGATAATCCAAGATAATTTCCTCCCCTCCCCATCCTCAATCACCTTGGCAGAACTTTTTTGCCACTTGACACAAAGGATTTCAGGCTTTGGCTTCTTTGAGTGTCATTCTACCTACTATGGACGTACATATTATTTGGATTTGCTTCCCCATCTGCGAAATGGAGAATGACAGTATTAGTCACCTCACAGGGTTATTGGGGTGACAAATGAGGTGATTTATGTAAGTAAATTCCCAGCACCATGCCGGGCACAAGGGAAGAGGTTTATTCTGGCCACTGTAGCCTTCAGAGTGGATTTTACGCCAGAGGCCAAAGGACTGTGTTGTATCCTTCTTTTTGAACCTTGAGGTTCTAGGTATTATTGGTCCTGAGTTGGAAATCAATACATGTATTACTAATTATCTTGATTAATGGCAATGCCTTGCATTTAACAAGTGCTCTAAGATGCTTTGTTGATTGTTGTTTTGGTGGTAATGAGTGTGCTCGCTTCAGCAGCACATATACTAAAATTGGTGGTAATGAGTGAAGTTGGGGAACATCTGATTAAATTCTACTCTTTATTAAAATATAAATTTGAACTCCTTTGTCTCACTTTTACCTAATTACACTAAATACTGGTGGGAAAGAGAAATGACTTCACAATACAACTTATGGGAAAAAAAAAAATCTTCCTGCCACTGACTTTTCTCCTTGGTTTGGAAACTTCTTGGTTTCCTAGGGTACAGATGACTGCTCCCTGCAACTGGAAAATCTCTCAAAGGGCCTGTCCAGTTAGGTCACACAAAGCCAGGCTTATTATTTAGAGAGCACACAATGCCCCCTCACATGGGGCACAGAGAGGAAAGAATTTTTTTAAGCCAATTCCAGTCCCCTGGAGCTGCAAACTGCCCTCGGGGCAAAGAAGCCTGCAGAATAATTGGGAGGAGTCTGGCAGGAAGGAGGCCGAGGTAAGTGAAGCTACATTTTTTCTACATCCACCAGTGCCATGCCATTCTTTAAGAATTCCCCTCTGGGACAAACCTCTACCTCAAGATAAACAATTAAATAATAAACAAGGGCCCAGCCAAGAAAACTGGCTTCAGCCCTAGAAAACAGCACTGAGAAACACCAGCCTGTCTGTCACTGAGAGGCGCTGAGTTCCCGTGATTCTGTGAAGGAAGTGGGTCAGGGACGAGCAGCTGTCTGCTTTCAGGTCCCCTAAACTCAGCAGGTTTATGCCTTTTTCAGGGTAATAAAGTGGAAAATGACCTTCCTCATCCCTCTATCCTACTAACCGGCTGACAAATCCCTAATACAGTAGTGGAAGGTGCTTTGGGAATGTGTGGACAGGGTCCAGAGACCAGACCCCAAAACTGTGGCAGAGGGAGGGGGTCATGTTGGGAGGACATGGGATGCTGAATGTGAGGGGAACTGCAGAAAAGTGTCTGCACAGTGGATCTCTCAAGTCCCTCCGTGTACTTCCACGTCATCGTGTCCCGGCCAGCCAGGGCCAGGGAAAGGATATGTAAATGTAGGATGGTCACAAAATGTAGAACTAGCACATAGTGACTGGAACTGAAGGACTTTTGGGGGATGTGGCAGTGAGAACACTGTCCGTATTTTATGTGACCGGAGCACAGGGTTCCTGGTTCCAGGGGACGGTGTGCAGAATGGACAGACACCCACCGGTCTTAACCTCTCATCTCTGCACAGAGCAGGCTGATGGGATTTGGAGGTCAGTTGGCAGAGGCAGCATCTTTCAGAGCGATACCCAGCAGTAGTAACGAGTACTGGGCCAGTCGGTACTCAGGGCAGAGAGCCCACATCTGGAGCGATTATGGCAGAGTTGTATGAGGCAAGATAAGAAGGATGAGAAGGGACTACTACATGTCATCTGAGATTACAGAAAGCTAGGGAAGGGCAGGAATGCAAATGAGAAGACACTGGCTGAAGGGACTCTGGATACCTGTGGACTCTGAGGGATCAAGGGCACAGCTCAGGAATGGAGATCAAGAATGTCTTGAGCAGATTGGCTCCTCAACAGAACTGGTGCGTGCAGTCTTTTGTTTCCTGCCCTGGGGTCGAACCGAGGTACTCATGCATGCTAGGCAAATGCTTTCCCCTGGAGGTACTCTGTCAGTCATCAGTCTTGAAGCGGACATAGGAAGTACAGTCACACTAAGCAGCAGGCTGTGCTTTGAGACTCTTCTGTTACAGAGCAGAATGTGGACTTTGAATCTAGCTTTGTACATTAACTCCTGTGTTAGGCCAGCCAGGTACTGTAGATGGCTTTTCAATATATACCATAGTACTCTCACTCACAGTATTATTTTCTGAGGTTCCAGGTATTTGTAGTTAACAGCAGGTAGGAAACACTGAATGGAAAATTCCAGAAATAAACAATTCATAAGTTTTAAATTGTATACTGTTCTGAATAGCCTGATGAAACCTTATACCATTCTGTTCCATTTCTGCCTGGGATGTGAACAATCATCCCTGTGCCCAACTTATCCATGTTGCATATACAACCTGTCTGTGAGGTGTGTTGTGGCCCTCTTGATTATCAGGTTGTTATGGTATTATTGTGCTTATGTTCCCAGAAGTGAAAAGGTAAAAGTACAATATTTTGATGCAGAGAGGGTGGGTTATTTAACTTTTATTACAGAGTATTGTATAATTGCTCTATTTTATTATTACTATTGTTAGCTGGACCTACTTAAACATTATACTAAATTAAAGTTTATCACAGATATGTAGTGTAGGGAAAGCATAGTATATATAGGATTTTGTAACTGTCTACAGTGCCTGCATCCTCTAGTGGTCTTGGAACACATCCCTGGTGGGTAAAGGGGAGGGACTCTGTGTGCCCATATACTTTCTTCCTGGTTAAGGGGGAAATAGGGACATCTGGCATTAAGGTCTCCCCCTTGGTCCTCTCCTCCACTACTAACGTTTTCTTTGTGATGCCCCAAATTCCTAGGAATCTGACTGTGAGAAGCCCAGGGCGTCCAGAGTAGGGGCCAAGTGAAGCACGATACTTGTTCTGTAACAGACTAGAGCTGCCAAATTTAGCAAATAAGTCTATAAGATACTCAGATAAATCTGAATTTCAGAGGTATTATGAGTACGTTTTTCAATGTACATATATCATTATCTCAAGCACTGCATGGGGCATGATTCTGTTTTTTGTTTTTAAATGAAATTCAAGTTTACCTGTGTTTAATGCTCTTTATTTGACCACACTCTCCAGGCCCACATAGAACCAGCCATTTGTGCTCGCTGGACATGAGCCCAGATTCTAGGCCAGAGCCATTCAGGCAGGT
Organism: Thryonomys swinderianus; assembly: GCA_004025085.1. Taxonomy (NCBI): domain Eukaryota; kingdom Metazoa; phylum Chordata; class Mammalia; order Rodentia; family Thryonomyidae; genus Thryonomys; species Thryonomys swinderianus. The sequence continues at coordinate 22,296 of PVIC010023673.1, read as the reverse complement.
GGCTTCCCTCTGCTCCTCCTAAGGTAACGGTCTATTTTTAAGGCCAGACCCCGGGTCAGCAGAATGTTTGCCAGGGAACAACTTTTGAATTTTAATTTGTAGTCTACTCATTAAAGTGCCTTTTACCACTAATCTGATAACTCAAATAATCTGATAATTACCTAGCATTGGAGATGCCATGGAGAAAGAAATGGAGCCCAATACAAGCACAACACACACAGTCCCATTGTTTATCCATGGCTTTCAGAAAGCTTGAAGATCTTTCTATCTTCTGCTTTGATCTCTCTGTAGGGAACTCATGGAGGGAGGAAGAAATGACTCTGATCTTCCTGGGCCAGAAATTCCATGGCTGAGATGAGCCAGGGTGCCAGGCAGGTTTGACAATATGTCAGCTTCTGGACAGAGCTACATGTCAATCACCCCTTCCTGCTACACTGCATAAAATCTTTTTTTTTTTTTTTTTTTTTTTGCTTTTTGAGACAGGGTCTCACTTTGTAGTTCAGGCTGGCCCTGAGCTCACTATGGTGCCCAGGCAAGCCGCCGCGAACTCAGCAATCCTCTTGTCTCTGCCTCCCGAGTGCTGGGATTACAGGCGTGAGCCACCACTTCCGGCATTGTGGTATGCGGTGTTGATTGTTGGTGGGCGTGTCTCCACGCCCAGCATTCTATGTGGTTACCGGGGATCGAACTCAGGACCTTGCACTTGGGAGGCAGGCACCGGAACCACTGAGCTAACCCTCCGGCCCTGCATAAAATCTTTTTTAAAAAAATTAAAAATCAAACTTTGGTTGTTCATGATGTAGTTTGAGCCCTGTTTCTGGCTTGTATGCAGAGAACTTGTACCAGCCTGTCCACCTGGTCTTGGGTAACTGTGAATTCAGCCTTGAGTCTGGGCATTTCTGCCTGAGGCTTTAGCTCCTTTTCCTTCCCATCTGAGACCTCACTGCTGGGATTGTTCTGCATAAAAAAGATAAGAAAACAACTACAACTTGATCTTGCTCTATGGAGATAAAAACAAAGTAGTATTTTATTCAAGAAGAATGTGTGTAATAACAGTAATCTGAAAATAATGCTATCTATAAGCATGCTATCTATGGCATTGCCACCCAGGAAAAGAAAAACAATGGATGTGAAAACTTCAGTGAGTCATAACACTACCTTTCAGCATCCAAAGGCCCTGAAATCAGGGTTAGAGAAATGAGTTTCATCAGCTCCAGACTCAGCTGTACACATTCCTTTTCATTCCTAGCACCAATTATACACCCTCTGTGTATTGCCAAGGTGTTGGCTCTCCTTCAAGACACTCAACCAGGCAGAAGAGAAATGAAAAGCATTCCTTGGCAGCTTTCTAACATCTAAACACAAAAACAGCTCTCTCTCTGGGCTGCCCATTGGGCTCTCCTCCCCCTGCATAACACAGAGACCTGCTGGCTGGTCCCGTGCTCTTCAAAGGGTGTCTGTGCACACTGTGAGAATTATATAAAGACAGCCTCAAAAAATTGCCTAAGTGAAATTGGAAACTTGTGATCCTCCTGGCTCAGCCTGCTTCAGTGTTGGGATTATAGACATGGGCCACATCCCCCTGGCTTGGGAGTCTGAATTTTTAATTATCTCACACTCCAAAGGCTGTCAGGTAACCAGTTGTCCAGCAACCTGTTCTGACCTTCTCTTTCTGCTTATGTTATCACTTGACTTCTTGCGTTTATCTCTTCTTCCCAGTTCAATTCCAAGGGCAAGGGATATAAATTCCTTTTGTTGTTGTTGTTGTTGTTCCTTCTAGTGTTCAGTTCACTTCAGGCATTCAAAAACAGCATCTACTGAATGAGGGACCTGAAATAATAATAATTTTCCTTGGCTTAGAGACTGCTCAAAAACTTTCTGCACAAAAGATTAGATGTTCATGAATTTGCCAATTTGATTTTAAGACCTCTCTCTCTCTCTCTCTTCCTCTCTCTGCCTCTATCTCTGTGAGTATTGTTCCCCTGAGCAAATGTTTTGAGTCAAAGCCTCCTTTTGTCCAGAAAAAGAGAAAAAGGGACATATTTCCAGGAGATATTGATCCAAGAAGTAGAAGATGCAGTCTTTGTTCTTTGCTGGTAACACTGTCATGAAATATGTCAGGGTAGAGAGGATGGACGACTCGATGGCCATGTGCACGATGTGTCTGGCTGCACCAGAAGGCCTCCTAACCTGTTGTGCCAGGCTCTTTGGTCTGTGCCAGTGAATGCAAATAGCCACTTCTTTTGAAATCGATGACAGTCTCTCAGACCATCACCCTGAGGGCAGAGCATGTGGACAGTCATGGTTGAGGTAGTAGGAAGGCTGGGGTAGTAACTTGTGAGGAGGCCCAGAAAGGGAGTGGGGTCCTTTCTGTCTTCAGAGTGGGGAAGGCTAGGGGGAAAGCAAAGGAATCTCACTTCCTTGAATCTCCTCTTTGCTCATAATCCTTCGTTCTCACCCCTTTCATGGATTCTCCTCACTAATAGACATTCACATATTCGAAAAGAGCCCTGTGTCAAATCCTCCCCCATGGTTTCTCTTACCTCTATGTGATTTGGTTCCCTGCCTTACCTTAGGTTCACTGACTCCACAGTCTCCTGGTTCAAAGAGTTCCCTGATGAATTCTCTCTGATTCTGTCACTGTCACCTTCATCTTCTCAGTTATCCAAGGCTTGAACAATTGAACTCGACCTTATCCCCTGCATTCTATCCCGGAAGATCTTGCATATTGTATGTGTGTGTTTGTGATTCTTCAAAGCATCTCTGCACATATGGTGACAGTTTTTGTCCTAAAGAAGTCCCCAGGCAGAGAGAAAGAGGGAATGAATATAATTTCAGCTTGAGGAGGGTCATGATTGCGGGTGACTCTGTTGTGGGGAGTATGACCCTTCACCAAAAGTGACCCAAGAGGAAGAGGAGGAGGAGGAAGAGGAGGAGGAGGAAGAGGAGGAGGAGGAGGAGGAGCAGCAGCAGCAGCAGCAGCAGCAGCAGCAGCAGCAGCAGCAGCAGCAGCAGCAGCAGCAGCAGCAGCAGCAGCAGCAGCAGCAGCAGCAGCAGCAGCAGCAGCAGCAGCAGCAGCAGCAGTCTTTGCCTGTTGCTGGTAACACTGTCAGGAAAAATTTCAGGGTAGAGAGGACAGGGGACTCGATGGCCATGTGCATGATATGGTTGGGCTGCACTAAAAGGCCTCCTAACCAGTTGTGCCTATTGTATGAAATCCTTTACATGCTATAAACCTTGCAAAGATGTGTTTTCTGTTGCTTCCAGATGAGTTTAGACCCCTTACTTTGACAGACAAGGCCCCTCCTGGCCTAGCTCATGCACCTTTCTAACTCAACTCTTCCCTCCCTTGGAGTGAATTGTACCACTGGTTTAGATCTAAAATGTCCTCCCAAAGTCTCATGTCCTGTTGGAAAGATACAAGTCATTGGGAGTGTGACGTAGAAGCATGTTCTAGAGGAAGGGTGTTCTTATCTGTGGCTCCCTCCTTCTCTTTCTGCTTCCTAGCCACCATGCCACAAACAGCTTTTCTCTGTCATGGGGTTTCTGCCTGGGATCCATCAGATCATGGATTAAATCCACTGACAGTGTGAGCCAAAGTAAGTCTTGTTTCCTTTAAGATGTGGGTGTAAAGTGTTTTGTCTCAGTGAAGGGAAGGTGACTACTGCAGTACCGCAGAGATCCTGAACAATATTGGCAGTCATTCTGAGCACTCCATGTTTTTCTAACAAAACTTTATCCACTAAGATGTTTGGTTGGGTGCTCTTGACCAAGAAATATCTATCAGAGCTTCAAGAAGGGTGGGGCAAGAGTAATATGATTGTATTTCTATTTTAGAAAGATCGAGATGATTCATGTTGAAAGATAAATGAGAATTAGTGAAGTTCTAGAAGTTCATTGTTGAACTTCATAGTGAGGTAAATAAGGAGAGCATGGGTGATGTTGATGGGGACTTGGGGTGCCGAATTAAGGCATGGTATTGTGGATAACTAAGTTAGTGTGGTAATGTGGGATGAGTCAAGGATGAGGCTCAGGGCAAACAGGGGATGGTAATCTATAGACAAAGAGGTTGAGGAAGGAAGAACATTCCTTGAGCAGAAACATGATGAGAAATTCAGAGTTAGGCCCATATTTCTTCAAAGCTATTCTCCAACCTGCCCAGTGGCTGCTTCCTTTCTGTTCTTCCTCAGCCATCTTCTTCTATCTGCTTTATTCTTTTCCCACCCTGGCTACAGATGCATTCTTTGCATTTCAGCTCTCAGCAGTGATAGTTCCTGATTGCTATCTCTGCTTCCAGTTCATTCTGCACAGCAGCTAAGACAATATTTTATGGATGTAAATGGGATCATGTCACATTGGTAGCTTCCCACCTGCAGTAGCAACAAAATTTTACTTCTCATCCAGACCTCCGTGTTGGCATGATCTAGCCCATCTTTCCAACTTCCTCTTGTCTGAACTTCCCCTTTATGTTCTCTGTCCCTGTCACTCAAGTCTTGTTTCAATTCCTCCAATGTGTCATGCTCTTCTCCAACTCTGTATTCACCTAACTTTTCTTCATTATTGAGTTTTAAAATTAAATGTCACTTGCCCAGAAAGACTTCCTAGTCTCCCAGGTTGACTTAGGTCTCTCTGTTCTTCTCTTTCATATTTGAGAGCTGCTGGTAGACTGAGAAGCCATGAGGGCAGAGCTTGATTGCAGTGGGTGAGCTTCCACACAGACCTAATGATCCCACTACTGTGCCACAGGGTGTAAATTCCTCTCCTTCAGTGCCCTCTGAATCTAGTGGTTTGCTCCAAATCAACAAATAATAGCAAATGTGATGGGTAACATTCTGTCAATTAAGTTTCAAGAAAGATATTGTGAACTTTGCTTTGTTAGCAAGTTGTCTACTGCATTTGTAGTGAATGAAGGGGAAGCAACTTTGCATTCCGGAGAGATTCATGTGGGAAGGAACCTAGGATGACCTCTGATTAGTGTCCATCAAGGAACTCAGAGCCTCCGTCCAAAAGCCCTCCAGAGTCTGAAGTCTTTCTGGGCATTTAATTTGAACCTGAATGTGGAAGCACTTTCTTCCCCAAATGAGCCTTTAGGAGAGCCCACTGGCTCTGGACTGACCTGTTGGTTGTTGCCTTCCTTGCAAGAGACTGCAAGGCACAGGATCCTGCTATCCCATATACGATTTCTGACCCCCAAAAGTTGTAAGATAACAAACGTGTGTTGTTGTAAGCTGTTAAGTTGAAGTAATTTTTACACAATAATAAATAACTATAGTCTACCTGACCATCCACTTGTTAACAATTATTGGCTGAATCAGTGAATGATTTTTTATTCCCTGAATCTTCTAAACAGGCCTGGAATAGCAAGTGCCCAAAAGTACTAAGATCAAGCTTACAGTTTATGTAACCCCCAGCTCTCACAGATTGCAGAGCCAACCCCAAACATAGAGCCTCTTGGCCTCCAGAAACCTAGTTTTAGCAAATAGCCTTATCTTACCTTTCTCAAGACGAGATATTCACCATGCTATGAGTCAGATGTCTCCTAATAAGATGGATTTTATAAGTCAGCACTCACCTTTTCTGACAGTGCATGCAATCTTCAACACACAACCCTTTTCTTGGTTATTGTTGATGCCATACCTTTATGGGAAAGCTTCAAAATTGAATAATTCATGGATTATGAGTACACACGAATATACAGGATGCCATATAAAATAATATAAATGTTTCCTAATAGAATTTAATACACTTTCCAAGCAGTTTAGCTCGAGGCAATTATTGCACTTCCTGGGAGATACAAATTACTTTGCCCTCAGTCTCATGCCAAATAACCCCCCTCAGACACACACTAATTACCCAGAAATACACTGCCTGCCATAGCTCATTGACTAATTGATAATCAGTTTAAAACTTTAGCAAAATATCTTAAAACTTAGGCTTCACATTTAGCAAGGAAACCAATTTTGTTTATCTCCTCACTTTGGTCTGCCTCGTTGGCAAAGTTGTAGTATGGTTTGTAAGTAATGATTGAGCAGGCTTATTATAATGATCAATGGCCAAGGAATAACATTCCATCATACTGTATAGCATTTCCATCTCTCATTTCTGTGATTCTATTAAGAACAATTACCAATAATATATCCGCTAATGTGATATAAAAATAGAATGCAACCGTGTATGCAATAGTTACTGCTAATGTGGTCTGTTGAGCTCAGTGCCCAGCTGTCACCAACTCTTTTCTCATGCGCTTCTCAGATGTGGCCTTTGCGTGCTCTGTGCCCTTTACATCCTGATCCAAGCACTTCCACCCGCAGAGTTCATGCTGTACCTGAATGCATTCCTTCTGCCTCAAAAATAAGTCATGGACAAAAGCCAAATTCTTGGGAATCATTCCATGCTATGTTTTCTATTTGCAAATAATTGTTAGGGACCTAACATCTTTATAAAGCTACATGTGCTAAAGTCCTCCTAAATTTCTTTCTAATTAGCCCAATCTTTCCCGGAGTCGACTTATCTATCACAAACCCTTGCTCTGGATTTGCCATAATACTCCAGTCATATGGCTAAATGTACCTACATTTCATATAACTGACTTACAATTGAATATCTGGCATATAGCCAATCCACATTCCTGTTATAGGTGGTGGAGAACAAATCTGGAGGACAGAGTTATGGAAGGAGCATCACTGTGAAATTATTTAATTAGGATTTCCACTAATATTGCTGATGGCAGCCATAGCATATACAAGCAGAAGTGGCTCCAACAGTGAGGAAATTATTTTTCACACAGAATAAGACTTTGAAAGGCAAGAAGTCAGGGGCTGGTACCGGAGTTGTACCGTGGGTTTGAAGCCCTGTCTCTGTTGCTATCCTATGCACCTGTCCTTTGCTTATCAATGGGAGTGGGATTGTGTGCTCCTGCCACATCTAACAGGTCCGTCAGGAGAGCATGATTCCCTGGCCCAGTCTCTGAACAGATTTCAGTTTAGGCTGCTGTTGCTAAAATGGTCATATTGGCCACACTTGGCTGTAAAGGGAGGCCCAGAAACTGTGTTTAGGTGGGCCCAGGTCTGCTGTAATAAGTCAGGGTTTTGCTAGCATGGGGTAGGGACATGGGTCCCAGAGAGGGGAAATGCCCCACTGGAGAGAAGGTCTGATGGACAAGGTGCTGTCTAATGTGGAATGCAAGGGATAGATACCACTGAGGCAGAGACAGAAGAGGAAAAGGAGCCCTTTGTGGAGTTACAGTAAAGTAACTCTGGGGGAAAAATAGCAGTGGCATATGTAGGAGACTCTGAGAATGCTGTTCTAGGAAAATTCTGTTGAGAGCAGTTGGAGTGGGTTCAGTTTCTAGAGGGACCCCCACTCTCCCCTCCCCAACAATCCCTCTCCTGACCACTTAGCTTAGGTTCAAGTGGAACTTCTGATAAAAAGGGACAAAAATCTTAAGGGGATTCTTCTCCCTGCACTTCAATCTTTCCCTAAGTGAAAAAATTGTAACATTGGCCATACATTGGAGTCCACAGAGAGAAGTCTGATGCTAAGATAACATCTCAGACCAGCAAAATTGACTTCTGGGTATGGGGTGATGGTAAGTGTTTAATGACTGGCTCTCCGAGAAAGAAAATGTAGTGTGTGTGTGTGTGTGTGTGTTTGTAAATTTGTTACAAATATACTGACACAAACAGTGTGTAGCACATAACCTGTACATAGTAATAAAATATGCAGCACAATCCCTGCCAGTGAATGCTATCTGACAGGTAGTTCCTACATAATGCTTTTCTAGAATTTTGCTGAACTCTTGTGTGTGTTGTATGTTGTAGTCTGTGGCCACAATTTAATCATGATTTAACAAAATGCAACTCTACGTGAATGTTTGGTTATGGCCTAAGTTCAGTCATTGACTTATAATGGTAAATTTTTTTTTTTTTTGTGGTACCAGGGATTGAACTCGGGCCCTTGCGCCTCCAAGGTTGGTGCGGTACCACTTGAGCTAAATCCCCAGTCTTCACAATAGTAGTTTTAACACATGTTTTGGTTGACAAACAAGGTGAGTATGAAACAGTGAAGATACATGCTGGGATTTCACCTGTTCATCAATGACATGACAGATGGTTTTGCTGACTGAGTAACAGCTATCAATAGTAAAAGAGTATTTCCTCAATTTTCTGTTTTACCCAGTGTAGTGGTACAGATACAACTTTTAATTTGCATTAACACTTTGGGTATCACTTTCATGAATCTAGACCAGAGTGTGGTATATGCTTTTAGTGAAGGGCTAGAAAGTAAAAACTTTATGCTTTGTGGATCACAAACAGTATCTTTCTCCTCCTCTTTATCTCCCTTAATCTAGCTCCCCTTTTCAATAATCCTTTAAAAATAAAAACACTTGTGGGTTATACAAAAATGTAGGGCTGGATTTATGGGAGTTGGGTGACTTCTCATTTAGACTCTCAGATAAGCCTTGATATAGAAAATTTGCTGATTTCTGTGGTGAATATATCCTGTCAGCTATCTTTATGATAGTACTGAACCTGCAGTTGCCAAGAGAGGCACAACATGTCCTTAAAAAGTGTGTTCACCAGTTAGGTGCAATAAACAACCTCAAAAGCATACATTAATAAAATTGTAACAAACTGAAGATTTTGAGTATTCATTTCTTTTATTTTTAGTAAGATAATTAACTATAAGTTTATCTAATCAAATTTTTAAGCACAGCCCTGCTTAACAACTGACTGAAAGTTCCTGAAAACCACCATGTTTAGTGAGCTGCTGAGCGGTGGCTGCAGCCCCGCCCTGGGGGGACATTGCATCTTTAGTGTCTTAAAGTTCCCCAGGGACTTCAGTATATGACCACTGCTTTCAGAACACGTGGGCCCCCTGAAGCTGGACCAGAAGACCCGGTATGTATGTTCCTTAATTTCTTCCAAATTTGTCGATCACATTTTCCCAAGACACTGACCAAGCCATCCAAGTTTTTCTCTGCCCACCCTGGTCATCAACTCCTGACCTTGTCTTGCCCGTGGTATCATTTCCTGGGCAGCCTGGCCAAGCCTCTGAGATCCCCTGCTCTAATTAACCACTCTCATCATTTCTCTGCCTGAGTCATTTTCCAGTTCCAGCCTGGGATATTTATTTGCAACTTCCGGTGCTTCTCCAACTTTCCTTCCCCCAGGAAACAATACCTGGTGCAGTGTTGGTGCACAACAGAAATGAGGAGAATGAGTGTGCCTGGGGTGACCCTGTTTCCTAGGGGCTTCGTGAACTGGGAGGTCTGGAGATGGGGGCTTTTGCATGGCCCATTTGCCTGTTTGACCTCTTCCAGTGCCCCCTTGCCCTGGACCTTGAGGTGCCCAGTCCTTGCCAACAGCTGGCTTCAGAGCAAGGTGTTCACAGGGGACTGGAGAGCAGTGGGAAGAAAGAAGCCTGAGTAGCTCCGGGCTTTCTTTGTCCTTTGGACAGCATTTCTGGAAGGGGCCAAGTTTTCTTCTGGTCTGTGTATTTCATTATGACTTTAAATTCCCTGCCTTCTGGGCTCTAATAAACTCACTTGTCCCCTTTATCCCTCTAGTCCTAGAATACAATTTCCTGCTGGAGTTAATCTTTGTTTGGGTTGTCTTACCATCCTTTTACCTCTTTCAAAATCTTCGGAATAATTTACTCTGTTAACATCTCTTCTCTGAGAAGCTGAGGCGGGAGGATTGCAAGTTTGAGCACAGCCTGGGCAATTTAGTAACTTAAGGAAACCCTGTATTCAAGAAAGAAAGAGAATTAGAAAAAAAAAAGGAGGAGAAAGAAAATCAAAAGGATAGGGGATATACCTCAGTGGGAAAGCTAATCCTTAGTACCATAAGAAAGAATCTAAATAAATATAAAATGAAATCCCCTCTTCAGCTCTTTTGTTAGCAGGACCCTGTCAGACACAGCCTGCAATGCTGTGCCAAGGAGTCTGCCTCTTGCACTGCAGAGTTGGCATGGCTTCATCAGAGGCTCTGGAGGAGGGACTTGGCATGGAAATACTGTTTCAGAAAGGTTCATTTAGCAGGGAGTCTAGAGTCTCAATAACAGCTAGGGAATTTGTGGGTAGCCTTGAGGAGTCCATGAAAATGCTACAAACCTGTGCAAATTTTTGTGCATACATGTGTGAGCAAATAGTCTTCCCTGAGGTGAGAGCTCATAGCATTCATCAGATTCTCTGTAGTGTTCCAAAATATGCTAAGAGCCACAGGATTAGATATAGAAAGGCCAGTTAGGAATCTAAGTAACCCAACATTCAGTCAGCTCAATGTCCTGAGAGGACTACTTCAGAAGTCTGGGCAGTCAAGAGAGGTGAACAAGCAAGAGATGTAGAGGAACCCCAAACTTAACAGCGTTGGGGAGCTAGTAGCCCTAGAACTATGAGGTCAAGGAGAGACAGCAACTAAGGCCCAGGACAGCTAGTGTCCTAGAGGAGGGACCTCCTTGTGCAAGCAGAATGCTGGAGGAATGCGGCCTCTTCACAGACGGGGTCTGGACGCAGGGCAAGGGGAGGGCACACTGTGATCATCTCCTTCCACCCTGTGCCTGATTTCAGTGCTTTCCTTCTTCTTGAACCCAATTAGCAGCCAGCAGCCAAGGGATCCTGAGTGACAGGCGATCAGGGCTAGTGCAGGGCAGAGAACACAGGTCATTAGCTGGGCTGGGACAGAGCTGAGTGGGTGGGAAATAAACAGCACACAGGAGCCCAGCTCAGAGCTCCCAGAAACGCCCAGATGATAATTGGGACAGTTGAAGTTTGGTTTCTCCTGGCACTGTTCTTTGCAGTCTGACCTGGATTCTGCTTTTCATCGGATCCTTGCGTACTAACTTGGCTCTAAGTGGGAAAGCAGGTAAAGAGAAGCAAAAGACAGAGGGTTTTGTTGTGGTAGTTGACTTCATCCTTCGGCTGTTACTTTCGAGCTCTGGGACCTGAGCTTCATCCAGGAAGTCTGGAGGTTGGCGTTGATGTTCTCCATGGTGCCCTCTGGCTGGCACATTTTATGATGCTTCTAGGGTGTCTTTGGCTTCTTCCCCAGTAAAGCTATTTAGAGCTTCTTCTAAGGAGGGGAGCAACCTTCCTTGCCTGTTGTTTTCCGCAGTGGTTTGAAGAGTGATAGAGAGCACTGGTAATAGCATCGTGTCCCTCCAAGGAGCAGACTGCAGGATATTAGCATTTTATCGACTTTTGTCTTGCTGTTGATCGTCAGGATATGTGGTGAAATGTTTTACTATACATTTGCATCTAAGGGTGACACAGGCTGAAGGAGCTCTAATCTTGCAGATGTGTTTGCTCTGTAGTTCGTGTTCTAGAGAAACATCACGTAAAGAAACACACTGGAAATTCTGATTCTGAGTTGGCGGGGGGACCTGAGATGCACTGCTGATGGGAGCTGGCTTTGGTATGCATTTTGGAGATTTAATTTTATTAGTCAATGCAAATGATCTCTTCCACAGATGTAAAACAAAAGGACAAGAAAATGATCCCTGCGTCAACATCAGGATGTCTGACTCAAAATCCCATTTAAATAGTGCCCTAAAAATGATCAGACATTGAATACATTATTTTTCTGACTTTGACAAAACCAGTCTGCACAAAGCTGCAGCCCCAGGAGGCTACGGATAAACCAACCACCTTAAAACTTCAGCATTTTCATGTCAGTCACAGATTTCTTAAGGGCCGAGTCACTGTTTAAGGCCTAATGTGTTTGAAGAGGGGGAAAAACCACACGGTGTTATTAGGCAGAATCCCCTTTTCATACAGGGACTGGATCAGTTTGCCCCTGATTCTGTCGTCTGCTTTATTGTCCTACTTCAAACACAGGGCCCTGGGCATCATTGCAAGGAAGGACTGATTGAACTGTCGTCCTGACACTTGTCAGCTGTGGATAATATGGGTTTCAGTCCGTCATGCTCACACATAAATGAGCCATGACAGAGATAGACTGTTGAATAGAAAAAGCAGTTTCACTGTGGATAACCTTTCTTGAATAAATGCAGCAAATAATACAGCCTGAAAAGGGGGGGTGTGTACTTTAGGGGGGCCGTGATGTTCAGAACCAAATAGTTATTATCCTTTTGGACCATCAAAAATGGCCATTTATCAAAATATATTATTGAGAGAAAAGGCAAAAGTGTTGTGATTATCATAAAAATGATGGCAGTTGAGTCTATGAGGTCTTCAGTATGATATCACATAACAAACCCAGCTCACCAGCATTTAAAAGGAGGCATTGTTTGTATACCAAATGGAATCCACAACTGTGCTTTGAAAATGGTGGCACACATCTTAATTAAAAGAGCAGCAGAAGAATCTGAAACTTTCTTTATGTCTTTAAAACATTTCTTCTTTTTCATTAAAAAAACAAGAAAGAAAAAACTCCCAAAAGAAATTGTGGGAACTAAACCTTTCAATCAAGACGGTCAAAGAATGATTTGAATTTACAGGCCTGTAATTGGAACAAATTGGAAACAAAGGAAGAGCTCGTGTAAGCCACGTGATATACCCAAGTACTGCTGTGTACAGTGGACTAGAAAAAAATCAGGTTTCTTTAGAGTAAAGCTAACTCCACTGCAGGCTCCAAGCAATTTGCATAAATGTCTCTACCATGATTTTTTTTTATTTATGGGCCCTAAGTTTCTAATTAAATACTAATTAATACTATCACCAGAATTGTCTCCCATCCCCAGCTCTTCATAGCTTTGTCACTTTGATTAATGCACAGTCATTTATTAACTTATTTAACAAGCTGGGGTGCCTCGTGACAAACTAGATTAAATTATCCTCATAACAGTCTCATTACTGAAAAAAAAGAGAGAGCGAGAGTTTTAAACTTAATAAAAATTATCCTCGATAATGTTAAAGCGTTTTCACTGTACCCTTAAAAGATAGAAATAGGTTTCTTGTTTGATTTATAATATATGGAGTTGTATAAAGCATCCATTAATAAAATTTATAAGTTCATTTAAGCTTGCACATTGCGGTACTGCTGTAGCCTTGGGTGCTTATTATTTAACTTTTGCTGTAGTTATGAAGATAATTAATGTCCTGACCAGACAGGGACTAACATACCCACTAGAATGAGATAATTAGAGATATAAATAATGTTTAGGTTCTTGTGCGCTGCTTTCAAATTAATTGTTTTGTTTCTATCCAAAGCTGATAAAGAAAAAAATAAGAGTTTACCAAGGAGCTGTTCGATGAAGGTGAGACATTTGTCTCAGTGGACTGGTAAGTGCTAGGAAGCCAGGTGCAACAGATGCGAAAGGATGATGGTCTTCAGGTAATGTTTGGCCCTTATTGCTCTCTGACTCCCTCTAGTGGCTAGGTCCTGGTGACCGGCTCACTTTGCAGTGGGCCAGAGCAGGAAATGGATGAGTCAGAGCTAGGAATTGAAATGACTTGGTTAAGAAGTGGGCTAAACTTCTTGTTTTAGACCCTGAGAAGGAACACCTCCCCGAAGGATCACAACGTGCCCATGACAGCAAATCGTTCATGCTGACAAAGCAGAATGCAGGAAGGAAGCTGTGGCTTAGGCCCAGTGGTCTCTAAAGGAGTCTAATGTATAAACACATCAACTTGTATGGAGCGCTGACCTTCTTTGTTCAGGTTGTTAAGATACCTAAATGCGGTGTGTTCCGATGGCATAGTCTTGTCTAATTTTCAGTTTCTTGCTAAAATATCACCTTGGTTAAGCTCCTGGGTAATCTCTAGGTTCTGGGAGAAGGGCCCATTCTGTGCTTTGCTTCTTCTGATCTCCTGATCAAAAAGGCTTGCTACTTAAGCGTCTTTTTGGACTTTAATGCTCCAAATCTTTGTGTGGGGCTGTTGAAAAGAGAGAGTAGCTCCTTGGTCTCAGATAGGGTGAGAGCTGACATCCCATGCTGGTAACACATCAACATTTACACAGTTCTTCTACATGTAGCATTCTGTTCTTGTTCCTCCAGAATCCTGGGAAATCCCTGGAAGAGTCAAAACTGTCCTTGTTAAATGAATGACCTTAGGCATTTTTGGATTAGTTGGATTTGGGAGTCACCTGGCATGTGCGCCTCCTAGAGGCCAGATCTATTATTCGAGCCACGGTACTGGAAGATTAAGTGACCCTCTCTGCACACACCCAGCTGCAAGTTCCTGGTGTACTGAATTTCACTATCATTCTCTTTATGTCTTTACAACCATGCAGCCCACAGGGCGGATGTGTCAAATGAGCACACATTGATTTTCACACATTGAACACCCGTGGTCACAGGGAGGTGTCCAACGCTGTGCTTGGTGCTAGTGATAGACAGATACATGATGGTGAAAGGAGTCCTTTTGCAGATTGGTTTGACTGTTGTCTCTGTAGAGCTAACAGTGTCAGCACCTTGAGCCGAAGGAGGAAGCCTAGAAAGGTCAACTGGGGCCGAAGCACTAGGTCTTTCGGTCTAGGTTGGAAGGCGAAGGAAGCAAAGCCATATGGGAGCTGGGAGAATGGGAAAATGGATAAAAATGGGGAAATGGGCTCAAGAAGAATAAAAGAGGATATTTGTATTTGAGGGAGCAAGAATCATAGGAGAGAGGGATACAGCAAAGGAAAAGATGGAGGCATTTTGGATGGAACATGGGACAGAAGGGAATGAAGGGGAGTGGAGAGCATGGGTATTGGACGCATGCCTGGTCTTCCTGGGTATCGGAGAGCCCAAGGTGAGGGCCAGAGGGAGAGAAGGAAGAATTTACACGGCGGGAGAAGAGAGGTGGTCTCTTGGGGGTGGGGGGGGATGGACACAGACTGCCCCTGTGAAGGCCCTGGGGAAGCGGAGACCTCTGGAGAGAATGGGAGCGGTGGGCTGTGTCCTGGTGGGAGACTGCTCCGGTGGGCACGAGGACAGAGGAACGCTCTAAGGGGGTTGCTAACCACGGAACGGAGGTTCCTGAGGGTGGTGGGCAAGCACGGGGCTCAGAGAGCGAACTGGCTTGCAGGGGAGCTTAGGTACGTGCAAAGCTTTTCTTCTCACTCCTCTCCCCATATGGGGGTGGTGCTTTTAAATGGTCTGTTTGGGAAGCTGTGGAATTGATTTTCGTGAACATAACTGACTTTTTTTTTTTTTTTTAGAGGAGTGTAAAAGTATCTTTTCATTCAGAAACACAAAATAACTTATCTGTAGGCTTGGGCAATGACAGCCATAATGCATCATAGGTTTTCCAAGAGGAAAAAGCTGAAATCCAGAACTGTCCTTAGTCTCTTTTTTCCAAGTAATTTCCCTGAGGTGATTGGTGAGAAACACAACTTCAGGTTGATCTGCACTATTTTAGGAATCGGAACGTGCCACCTCCCATGCCACCTCCACTCATTCTGCCCATGCCAGGGTCCTCCTCCTCTCAAGGATCTGCATGACAACTTCTCTGTCATCCTACCCAGCAGCAGCCCTTCCTACCTCTTCTTTCCAAACACGGTGCCTTTCCCACACTGCCCACAAAACCTCTGTGAGCCTTCGGATCTGGCTTCTGAGTGGCTCTGCACATTGTCTGCAGCTATCGGGTACCCTCATCCCTTTCAGGCTCACCAAGATGACTGCAGGCATTAATTTCTGCATAAGTTTTTATCATCATTAGTTGGAATTAGTGAGCCTAAAGGTGAAATATCCTAAAGTGCAGGTGGCCCATATCCCACAAAGATGCCTTCTTCACAAGTAGCCAGAGCAACACTGAGCGCCTTTAGAGCTTGGTCTTTTCTTCGTCTCCCTCACACTTGTCCTGCCGGCCTCTAGCCTGGCAGAGCCATCTGAAGCTGTCTTGGATCCATGAGGCTCTTCCTCTTTCAGTCCAGTAGAAGCTGTCTTCTTTAGTATGCTTCTCAATTTGAGACTCACCACCTTTCTCTTTCAAGGACATGGTATCATCTTTGGTCACAATGACTTCTACATTTTTGGAACTGAACATCTTGAAGATTTCAGGTCAATGTCTCCTTTCCAAACACCTGCAAAAGGCCTTTATGGATGAGCCAGTTTCAGGGTATAGCTTTTCTTCACTCTCCCAAAAGTATTTACAGTAGATTATGCAGGTGTTTTGAGGAGAATACAGAAACACTTCAGGATGCTGTATTTCTTTGAAATGTGAGAATTGAAGATCATTGCTATTCCAGGACAAGGCTTGGGTATAGAGCTTTTTATTGCTTTAATTTGCATTATTTCATTTACTTCTCAGAACTTTGTCAATTAGCAACAGCTTGATCTTGCAGATGAGATAATAGAAGCCAGAGGAAACTCGTAAAATTTACATATTTAGTAGCTGGTGGAGTTAGGACCGGACCCTAGGTGTTGACTATGTGTCCAGTGTTCTCTGTCATATACCATTCTGAGCTTTCAACTAGGAACAGATTAGACAGTAAGATCCTTCCTGACCAGAGGCATGACAGATAACAACTATAAGGCTCCCTGTAGTATATCTAATTCAACCCCTGCCTTCTTAGATATTCAGTATATGTACCTAATAAGGAGAAATGTAAGCCATGAGACTGAATACCTATAAATACTATTCCTGGGAAGAAAAGCACCATTTTATGAATGTATAAGAAATATGGAAAAAATTAGATTTTATCTTTGTGCTGGGGCCATACTAATCTTCTCTGTATTGTCCCAATTGTAGTATACATGCTGTTAAGCAAGCTCCTGAATATCTTAAAAATGAATGTGCTACAATAGAAAAACCAAAGCTCCAGAATATTTTAAAATGAATATATTGCAACAGCAAATATCCAAGTACATCATGTAGTAAAGTATTGCTTTGGGAAGTATTTGTGTTGAATACATGTATGTATGCACATGTGAATCTTGATATCAACTTTATTGTGCATTGTGGATTGTCCTAACACATGTTGCAAAGCCATGGGCAAAAGCATTGGAAATTAAGTTCTGATAATTTCACTCTTTCCTTTGCCAACAACAGCCTTCGTGAGCTAAAGAACTTAGCCCCCCCAGGCCTCCATTTCCTTATCCATAAAATGAACAGGTTAGACTAGATTATCTTTGAGTTCCCTTCCTCTAAGACTCTGTCATTCTGGTGATTCTTTCATGACACTGATGAAACAGAAAAGCCTTCCACATGGGAAGACTAGTGGGGAGAGGCATGAACAGGAGCCAGGTGCAGTCATGTGACTTTGCCCAAAGCAGCTGCTGTCCTCATGATTCTGCCTACTGCTTGCAGTCACATTGGTGCCACCCCGAAATGCCACTGCCACGAGGGTGTGAATGATGACCTGCTCTGATCCAAATTGGAGCCAGTGGGCTGCAGCAGAGGGGAGGGCTGCCAAACACATGCACCTGGTGGTATACTTGGCACTGCTAGGTGCGCAGAGAAAGTTCTTAATGACAAGCATGATAAATATTCTAAGGGGGAAGTAAAGGAAAGGCAACTTAGATGCTGTGTTTCTTAAAAGTCTATGTGAGCCTGGAGTAATAAAGACAATCCTTAGATAACAGCCCTCGCCCCCCCTAAAAAAAAAAACACCAGAGGAGTCATTTCAGAAAATATGCAATGTGAAAATTTTAGCACAGTTCTTTCTTTGGTGTTTAGTATTTAGTTCTGTAAAGAGCAAGGACTTACTCATTTTCACTCATTTGTTGGATAAGATAAAAGATAATTTCAAGGTGGAGAAATACCCAAGAGATTATTTTCTTTCTGTTAAAACAAGAGACATCTCAGACACTAGCACATAAAATATTATTTGTGTGTGTGTGTGTGTGTGTGTATACACATTTACAGGAGAGCTGGTATATGTAATACATGCATAAATTATTGATCCTGGAACATAATACAACACGACAAGAAATGAGATATATTTGTGCGATACACTCACACATGGAGAAATTGGGGGAGCATTTTTCCTCAGGTGGAAACATAATGCCAGGAAACATCCTGCCTTTGAAGAACAAAAGTACAAAGTTGTTCCAACCACTGAAGGTTATAGTTTTTCAAAATCGCTTACTATTCACTACAGTTGGAAACAGCTCAGAGAGGACAATCATCCTTCCCATCCTCAAGCTCTTTAGTGTGCTTCAATTTGAAAGCAGAATTAATAAGATGTGTCTATGGGCTTTCAGAAAACCTGTTTGACAAGAGCTTTGTGTTCATAAAACAAGTCAAGTGGGCTTAGTTGTTGAACTCTGTGTACATTTATGTACGTATGTATGTATGTATGTATGTATGTATGTATGTATGTATTTTTTGTGGTATTGGGGATTGAACTCAGGCCCTTGTGCTCCCAAGGTAGGCATAGTACCATTTGAGCTAAATCCCCAGCCCCACTGCCTACCTTGAAATAAAGTAATTAATGACTGAAGGTATTTCAGTGGGGAGGCACCAAGGCCTTGTGTGGTGCACGACGGTCTAGGATGGAAAGGTCCGCTCCTGGCCCACACAGAGTCCGCTGCAGCCCCACTTGCCAGCCGCTTCTCTTGTGCAGGTAACTGGGAAGATGTAAGGGGCGAGTGACTTTCTGCCCATAACTCATCATGGTAGCGCCTCATGTGGAAAGTTGATGTAGCAACTTCTTGAGTTACTCCATTTACTTTCAAAACAAAAAACCAAAACAGAATTCAAGACCAAAATAAAAATAAAATCCCAACAACAAGGGGGGAAAAAAAAACCCAGCCTATACTAACTGAGCAGTTGTTATTTTTGGCTGTGGGCTAGGGTGTTGGGATGCTCTTTGGCCGCCTGTCACCACGTACAGCAGTCTGACTGGAATTTTTGTGAACCAGGAAAGGAATGGTTATATTTGGCCTGTACAAGGGAAGTCACTGAGGTAAAGAGGCAGCTTTGGGTCACAGGGTCTGAGCCAACAGGAGGGGAAGCAACTCCCCTGTTTCCAGTTAAGGAAATGGGTGGGACAATCCAGCTGAAGCCAGGTGCACACCCTTGGCCCTTACTGGAGCAGCCTGTGGAGACAGCCTGCCTCTGGCTGACCTGGCTATGACTGCTGCCAGGTCTAAGGGTCAGAGGCCCCCGCCCCCAGCATGAGCCTGGCTTGCACCAGTGAGTGCTTGTCTAGACTGGTATTGTATTCAAGGGAGCTCCTGTCTATGAGTTATTATTCCCATGCCCTGTGTTTGCCACTAGATGGTGAGTCCTATAGTTTGCCTTTCTGGCTCACCTGGCTTCTACACATAAGGACAAGGTAAAGATCACACATGGACCAGGCTTTCTCCCCCCCCCCCCCCGGGGGCCTTGGGTTCTGGTTATATAGAATAAATCATTAAATCTTCACTTGTGTTATAAAAGGAATGATGCTAGAGTCATGACAGAAAAACAAGATTATTGTTTATGAATACACCACTACAGTATGCATTTTGTAAGGCTCATTGATTTATTTCTAGTTTGAGAAACCACATAGATATACAGAATGGTTCATTAGATATTCATTGTGCCTCCTTAGCTGCTTTTATTAGAAGTGCCCATGGTGCCGATAGCAAGGGGGAATCTTTAGGGGCTGAATCAATGCTTGAAACTCATCAGTTTCTCGTAGGCAGTTTTGGTTTAAGGTATTTTGATGATTTTATAGAAATGTTTTACCCCATTAAAAAGCTATAACTTAAACTGTGGTGCAGGGCAGGCACCCATTAGATGATAAATGGCTTTGTGTAAGAGATTTCAAATTTGTCAAATCTGCATTAAAGAACTATATTTAAAATTGGTTCGAAGGTTGGGTGAATTCTCCAGGTGAAAATGACATTTGTTTTATAGATCCCTCTGAAGCAATCCCCCCAGAGTTTGCATTTGCATAAATCATTTCTAAGTTCAACACTCTAGGAACAGTCAGCAAGAGGGAGGGGACTCTGCTGCCTCTCTGTTCCCTTTTGCTTTGAGAATAGGGTCAACTTCATCCTATGTAAAAATGGTGAGACAGGTGACTAAGAGGTAAGAATGTTTGCATTCATTCATTCATTCATTCACCACCTATTGAGCAGGTAAGGGCACTAAAGAAACCTTGCATACAAAGCCTCCTTGTTCCCCTGCTGGAGACATCCTACTCAGACAAAGACAAAGCATGGATAAGATGATTTCAAGGATCAGGAAGGGCCTTGCAGGCCATCCAGGAGAATGTCAGGAAGGGAATGGGTAGTGGCAGGACCTCTTCTGGGAAAAAGTCATTTCAGCCAAAGAGATGGTACCTGGGGGAACATGTGGAGGAAGACATTGCAGAAGAGGGACCAGCCAAGACAAGTGCCAGTCTATAGCATGCCCAAGAAAGACAAAGGTCTGAGTCCTGGATGGGGAGGGAGAAAAGCTACCGGAGAAAAATCCAAGGACTATGGGGTAGTAGGAAGAGACAAGAGGGAGCAAATGGAGTCAGAAATACTGGAACTGGAGATGGATGGACGTGTTAAAATGCTACAATGATGAGTGAGCCCCACAGCTCACAGGCTGAGCCCAGTTCTTTCCATTTCTAGTGTGGAGAGATGCACAACTGTTGGCTCATCTCTGAGTGGGCAGAAGATTGTTGCCATCACATCTCCACCATCTCAGCAGTTGGGGAAGGGGATGAGCAGAAGGTTGTGTGGAATGTCCTAGGGACCAGCTAAACTACGTGTATGGGACTCACATGGTTTTGGGTGATGAGGAGGAAATCACTGAACGATGAATGTCTAGCCAGTCTTTGACGCCAGAGAGATAGGACAAAAAGGGCCCACTCAGCCTTCAAATATACTCAGGTGGGTCACTGTTTCTCATCCCTTAGAGAGATCGCACACAGATCCTGTAGTTTTCTAGATTATTTCCAATTATTAAACCCCTCAATTTTAATTATTTTCAAGTATTGAAGATCAGGTTCAGTTAAAGGTAAAATGTCAATCTCACCTCCAAATCGAAGGTACTGACTTAGGCTGAAGCCCTTAGGAGATAGGTGGGTGTATAGTTGATCCTCCCTCTGCCCCATCTCTCTCTGGCTCTTCCATGGTCCAGGTGTGTTTTGGTGAATTACAAAAAGTGACTTCACATCAAAATGTGGGCTCACCACAGATGGGCCACCCAGTGCCCTTTGTTTTGGTGGGGACTATCAGCCCTGTCAGCCATTTTGCCCTGAGATGCAGTGCTGGAGAGTTTCCTGTCACTCATCACAAAACCTTCACACCTCTCTTTTGATTTCTCTGCTCCAGCTCCTCTGCTTTTGTTTTGTTTTGTTTTGTTTTGTTTTGTTTTGTTTTGTTTTTGAGACAGGATCTCACTTTGTAGTTCAGGCTGGCCTTCAGCTCACTATGTAGCCCAGGCAGGCCAGGAACTCAGCAATCCTCCTGTCTCTGCCTCCTGAGTGCTGGGATTACAGGTGTGAGCCACCATGCCTGGCACTGTGGTATGTGGTATTGATTGCATGTGGGCGTGAGTCACCATGCCCAGCATTGTATGTGGTTACCAGGATCGAACTCAGGGCCTTGTGCTTGCGAGGCAGGCTCTGGAACCACTGAGCTAAATCTCTAGCCCCCCTCTGCCTTCCTTCCATTCTCCAGGCTGCCTCAGAAGCATCATGTCTTTATTCCCTCTGCCTGTAGCCCTCAGCCTCATAGTCTCTATCTAGTTATGTTTTAAATCTTAGCTCAATCATCAGTTCTTGAGAGAACCTTAACTTTAACTCTCACCCTAGGGCAAACCCTACCTACAGTGTCTCACAGCCTGTGTAATAAGAATGCCAATTGTGTGACCATTTGTTGAGTATGCATTTTCTCTACTTGCTTGTGGATTCCAAGAGGACTCGAACAGTAGATTTTTGTAGAAGACAGAACAAATGGATTTTCCCAATAAGTTTGTGAGCACTTTGAGATATCAATAACTAGTTGTGGAACTGATGTGAAATTGAAAGCAGGGGCCATGTCTATTATCCTCTGGATTTGCTATATGACTTGGTGCATAGTAGGAATACATAGTAATAGGAATTATATAAATATCTGTTGCTAAAATGTTTTGGAACAACTTCCTAAGAGTTCAGAAAAAAACAAAACACTGCTGCGATCACAAAGTCAACCAATGATAAATACTGGCATGGCTGTGGGGAGAAAGGAACCCTTCTACACTGTTGGTGGGATTGCAGACTTGTGCAACCATTGTGGAGATCTGTGTGGAGATTTCTCAGAAAACTAGGACTACGGGTCCCATTTGACCCTGCTATACCCCTGCTAGGAATATACCCAAAAGAATTTAAAAACTCACATTGGAAAGACAGGTGTACACCCTTGTTCATAGCAGCTCAGTTCGTGATAGCTCAATCTTGGAAACAACCCAAATGTCCATCAACTGGAGAGTGGATAAAGAAGATG
>PVIC010023672.1:0-26618 GCA_004025085.1 Thryonomys swinderianus | reverse complement strand
TGCTGGGATGACAGGCGTGAGCCACCACACCCGGCACTGTGGTATGTGGTATTGATGGCTGGTGGGCATGAGTCTCCACGCCCAGCATTGTATGTGGTTTCCCGGGATCGAACTCAGGACCTTGCGCTTACGAGGCAGGTGCTGGAACCACTGAGCTAAATCTCTGGCCTCCCATGTGTTCATATATTAAATGGTACTTTTTTATGTATTGGGAGTTGAACCTAAGGCCTTTGTACTGAGCGACAACTTCAACTCTTTTTTATTTTCTTTTTTTGAGACAGGGTCTCACATTGTAGTTCAGGCTGGCTCTGAGCTCACTATGTAGCCCAGGCAAGCCTCAAACTCAGCAATCCCCCTGTCTCTGCCTCCTGAGTACTGGGATTACAGGCATGAGCCACCATGCCCGGCACTGTGGTATGTGGTATTGATTGCTGGTGGGCGTGAGTTACCACACCCAGCATTTTATGTGGTTACTGGGATGGAACCCAGGACCTTGTGCTTGCGAGGCAGGTGCTGGAACCACTGAGCTAAATCTCTGGCCCTTTATTTGGTTGAGACAGGGTCTCACTAAATCAGCAAGTTGTCCAGGCTGCGGTTAAACACGCAGTCACCCTGTCTCAGGCTTCAGAGGGCTGGACCTCTGAATCTTCTATCAGTCCGTAGGTTACCAGATGTCCTTAACCATTTCTTCCATTTCAGGAGGTCAGCCTATGCGAGGTTGTTCCATGTAACCTGCCTCACAGTAAACTGGTTTCACAAAGGCTTAGTCATTTAAGGAAAAGAGCTTTAGGAGAGCTTCCTCAAATAGTCGAAGACTTTTCACTCACTTGTTTACTTCTGGGGTCTTCAAATAGAAAGTCTCACCTCTGAATGAGAATAAAACAGGGACACAAAATACCTGACATGTCCAATTTTTCTGAAGATAACATAAGTGTGTCATGTTTTGAAAAAGATGAAAACATTAAAGTACTAGACTGTGTTCTATGACAATAAAGTGAATCAATGATAAAATCACGGGATCTGACTCAAATTTGTATCAGCATTAGCATTCCAACAGCACATTTCAACCAATTATTTTTATCATGTAGCCAACCTCATATATTCTAGACCGCACTGTTAATTACATTCCTAATATGGATGTTTCACATGTATATTTTACCAGCAAGGTTCATCATTATTGCTTCTAAAAATATCAGTAAAACTCTCAGAACCAAACACAGGTGACAGTTGAACTATTACATAAATTGTTACTTTGGCTAACTTATAATAATAATCTATAAGGATCCTGAATACTAGACAAAAATTATTCTATTAGACTCTTTTAAACCTTGATTAAATTATTTCATATACTTCTGAAAATCCTTTCATGTAAAGCTTTTTCAAAAATGATGAACCACACCCAATGGTCATTTACTTGAAATGATACAATATCTAATAGCTGAGAGAGAAGAATGATTTCCTTTTGACTTGAAAAACCCAACAATCAAAGTTTTTTTCTTAAGTAAACCAAGAAATACACTCCTATTAACAAGGTTCTTTCTCCTGAGTTCTATCAAACCACGTGGGCAGGAAAGGAACACTGAAGATTAAATTAAGTTTACTGGAGCTTGTGGAAGAAGGCATCCCTGAAAAGGCCTTTACTTACTCACAGATGGTGTGCTCTAGCTGAGAAAATCTTGGCTGTTAGAGCTGCAAAGGACCCAAGTTAAATTCAACATGTGCTAGACGTGGAGTCTGGAGAAGATACAATGACTTGTCTAGATAGGTGAGTCCAATCAGTTTGTATTAATGTTTAAAATGGGGCAGTCACCTTCTAAGGAGGCTAGTTATAAGTCTCTATTTGGCTATAACAGAATTAAAACATTTGCAATCAATGTGTATAGTGCAAAATGTTTGCCACCAGTATGACAGCAGATTAACATTTAAAATATATAAAGAACACGTACTGTCTTTATCTTTAAAAAATAGGCTGCAGGGCCGGATATTTAGCTCCAGTGGTTCCGGCGCCTGCCTTGCAAGCGCAAGGTCCTGGGTTTGATCCCAATAACCACATACAATGCTGGGTGTGGTGACTCACGCCCACCAACCATCAATACCACATACCACAGTGCTGGGTGTGGTGGCTCACACCTGTAATCCCAGCACTCGGGAGGCAGAAGTAGGAGGATTGCTGAGTTCGAGGCTTGCCTGGGCTACATAGTGAGCTCAGGGCCAGCCTGAACTACAAAGCAAGACCCCACCTCAGAAAAAAAAAAAAAAAAAAAAAGGCTGCAAATGTAGCTCAGTGGCAAAACACTAGTTCTGTCAAGCACAAAGACCTGAGTTCTATTCCTGATACCAAAAATAAATAAAAAGTAAAATAAAAAATAGATTTTAATGAACAAAGGACCTAGACAATGAATATAAAAATGGACATAAGGGCCGGAGGGTTAGCTCAGTGGTTCCGGCGCCTGCCTTGCAAGCGCAAGGACCTGAGTTCGATCCCCAGTTACCACATATAATGCTGGGCGTGGTGGCTCACGCCTGTAATCCCAGCACTCGGGAGGCAGAGACAGGAGGATTGCTGAGTTCATGGTGGCTTGCCTGGGCACCATAGTGAGCTCAGGGCCAGCCTGAACTCTACAAAGCGAGACCCTGTCTCCAAAAAAGCAAAAAAAAAAAAAAAAAAAAAAAAAAAAAAAAAAAAAAAAAAAAAAAAAAAAGGCCATAAGTAATAAACATATGCAATTATATTCAATTTTATGGTCAGCAAAAAATGAAAATAAGAATACCTATAATTTTATACAATAAACTTAGTACTAATCTTAGTATTTATATCTAAAATGTTGACATGATTTTGAGCTACTATGCCTATATTTTGTAAACAAGCACAATCCTTTGGCAATTCAACCTGGCAAAATTTGTAAGTTATGAGAATATTCATATGCTTTGAATTAGTAATTACACATAAACATATTAAAAGTATAAATCAAAGAATAAAATGAAGCAACAGATGCTCTAAACAAGATTTTAAAATATCTGTCAGGGTTGGAGATTTAGCTCCAACCTCCAGTGGTTCCAGTGCCTGCCTAGCAAGCACAAGGTCTCTGGTTTGATCCCTGGAAACCACATACAACAATACCAGCCAGGTATGGTGCCCCCCAGCAATCACTACCACACACCACAATGCTGGGCGTGGTGCCTCATGCCTGTAATCCCAGCACTTGGGAGGCAGAGGCAGGAGGATTGTTGTGAGTCTGAGGCTTGCCTGGGTTAGTAAACTCAGGGCCAGCCTGAACTACAAAGCGAGACCCTATCTCAAAAAAAAAAAAGAAACGAAGGAACTTAAAACACTAGCCTTCATTTTGCTTTAATGTTGCTTTAATGGCTAATATTAACTGTTCTCAGAACCAGGTTTTCCCCCTTCAAAATTAAAATAATATTTTTTCTTTTGCATTTAATTAAACAGTGTTAGTTGAAGCTAGTTTGACACAGTAAGACATGTCAGATTGATGAGAGGTGTTGCTAACTGATTTAAATCTAAACACTTAAGTTTTTAAAGAATAATAAAATACACTCTACATGGAAAAATAACTTACAAACTTTTACTATCTTTTTTTTTTGAGACGGGGTCTCACTATGTAGTGCAGGCTGGCTCTGAATTCTCTATACAGTCCAGGTTGGCCTGGAACTTGGGATCTTCCTGACTTAGCTTCCCAAGTGCTGGTAATTCAGTTGTGTGCCACCATGCCCAACTTCACTGGTCTTCTTTAGGGGATTCCAGGAAACCAAAACATTTTTCTTTTCTTTTTTTGTTTATGGTCATGCCACCTTGAATGTGTTTGATCTTGTCTGATCTGAGAAGCTAAGCAGAGCCGGGCCTGGGTATTATTTGGATGGGAGATCAACATATTGTTCTATAAACTGACAACATGGGAAATGGTCATAGTAAAAAAAAAGAAAAAATATTTTGTAAAAAGAATCAAGAGAAATGCCAGACGTGGTGGCTCACGCCTGTAATCCCAGCACTCGAGAGGCAGAGACAGGAGGATTACTGAGTTCACGGTGGCTTGCCTAAGCACCATAGTGAGCTCAGGGCCAGCCTGAACTACAAAGCGAGACCCTGTCTCAAAAAGCAAAAAAAAAAAAAAAAAAAAAAAAAGAATCAAGAGAAAGGCATTGATAGGTTGAAGAGGGAGAGACTCCTTTTCCACTATCTTCCCCCTTACATCTTTTTAATTTCATACCATGTAAATGAATAACCTATTGAAAAATAAGCTCATCCAAATATCACTACAAAAGTAAAAAATTGCAAAAATGGTTGAATTAAAAAAATCAAACTGAGAACTCAAATGATAGCCACTCTATACAAAGGAGACAATGCAAAGCATATATACCAGATCTAGGAGGAAACAGGAAAAATAAAACTATTGACGAAAATCACAGAATTCGGAGGCATTTTTCCTTTTTATTAAAATGAATTTTACCATTATTTGTCCAATAAATAACATGAAAGCAGCATTTCAGTGGAAAACACAGTATTTTCTCTTTCTCTGTTACCCATACTTGTAGGAAAATCTGCCTCTTTGAACCCTGAGCCCACAATCAGTGCACTGAGAACCATTTAAGGGTAGGTAACCTGACTCCACAGGGAAGACACCCAAGAAGGAGAAAAAGAAGGGTCAACTCAGGGCTGTTCATGCAATGTGAAAAGTACAAGTGACTTTGCCGGCTCTAGGTCCCCTCCCTGCACTGACCCGGGGGTGGTGGCAATGGTGGCGCTGCCTGAGTAGGAGGCCGGCAGAGCACGGGAAGAGCCTGTCGACAGCGCATAAAAGACACACACTGAAAACACTGCTTGCAAGGAGTGAAGCTTGTCAAAGTAGTGCAGGGGCTGGGAAAGTGAAGAGAAGAGAAAGAGCAATTATAATCTGAACCTAACAATTCCTCTGCTAATTTTAACCAGAGAGGTGGAATATATCTGCAGCTTGAAAATGATAGGCAAATGAGTGCTCAGGTACAAAAAGACAAAGCCCACACAGAACTGTAAATGGTCACTGTAAAAACATTTGCACATCAATCACCTGCTGTTATTCTGATCATATTTCAGTTGTGGTTCCTCCAAAGTAAACAAATGGCAATAGGGAGACATAAGGAAACCCTAAGGTCAGAGCAACAGCTTTCATTTCGGATAAATCAAAATCAGAGTGAATTCATTAATATCAAACTTAGAAATGCCACTTAAAGGATTTTCAGCTATGAGTAACAAAAATTAAACATTAACTTATATTTACCTATTAAGAGTTGAAATAGAGGAACTTAGAGTTTTCTGAATCTTTATGTCAAGAGATATCTTAACTAATCTTCACAAATAATTCCAAAATATATTTCTGAAAATATATCATGAAAACAACTCTGGAAGCAGGAGGATTACAGTGGGTTTGAGACTGGCCTGGGCTACAGAGCAAATTAAGGCCAGCTTGAACTATATAGTGAGACTGTCTCACAAAAAAGAAATAAAATCTTTTCACATATAGAAATTACACCTTGATTTAGTAGCCATCACACCTCAAATCCTGTTGAAAAATCAAAGGAGTACACTTTCCAAAATTATTTGGAATTCCAAAATTATATGTAATTATTTCCAAAATTGATTTACAATCATTTTAGCAAAAAACCCTCCCATATAATAAAAATCTAAATTGAAAATAACTTCAGAAGACTATTCAAGTAGCCTGTGTAATGAGGACTTTGCTAGGAGGAAAGTGAGATTGTGTATAAAACCCTTGCGAAGACTGAGGACCATGCATGCTGTGTGTCTGCTTCTCAGTTCCAATGTTAAAAATAAAGCAAATCAATTATTCACATCAAGTCTGCAATGTCCCTATATTCTACTCCAAATGGTGGGCTCCTAAATTGCACTGGTAACTCAGGACTTCAGCACTGTCCAAATCTTTTGTGGCAGAAAATTCTAGTTGCGTATACACTGTGCAATCTCCCTCCCTTCTTCACTCACTGAACAATAATCTTTTTGGGGATAGCAATGTACCCCATTAAACACTAGCTTCCTTTGAATCCCCTGCAGCTCAAGAGAGCCATGTAGTACAGTTCTAATCACTGGAAAAGTAAACTAACTTTCTAGAAAGCCTTGCTTGTGCAACACTGTCTGCTTGTAATGTGATCATGACATCACAAAATTTATCACTAGTACCATGTAATTGTGGGACCACAAGCACAACGACTGACATCTCACACTAAGGATGGCAGATCAGGAAGACAGACTTCCTGTTATCTAGGAAAACTAAATTCCAGCCAGACATGGTGGCCCATACCTATAATCCCAGCAGTCTGGAAGGCTGAGGCAGGAGGACTCCAGGTTTGAGTCTAGTGTGGGCAATTTACAGATTGAGAGATCCTGTCTCAAGATAAAAAATAAAAAATATTAGGCTGGGGATTGAGCTCAGTGGTGCTGCTCCTGCCTGGCAAGCACAAGGTCTAGATTTCAATTCTTGATACAAAAAAGTTTTTAAAAAAGAAAAAAAGTCATAAAAAGTTGGGAGGTATCTCAGCATAAAGGCCCCAGGTTCAGACTCAAGACCTGTAAAAAAGAAAAAGGAACAACAACAAAAAAAGAAATCCCTATTTGGTTAAAGCCATAGCAGTCAGAACTTTGGCTTACATAGTCAAATGCAATGCTCCTTACCCTTTTACAGTTAAGAAGATGAACCCAAAATCTGAAGGGAATTTGAGTGGGCTTAAGAATTCAAACAAACTGTACCAGAGTGCAGAATTAGATAACGCTTTTTAACAGGAAGGTATTTCAATTATATGCTTCAGCTATGAAAGCTAATGGGATCATTAAGAAGATGGTAGAAATTTGGTATAATAATTTCTTCTGGCAAACAATTTCCTGAAGTACCTATAAAATAGAGTTCATATCTTTAAAAAAATCATTAGTATTTTATGTCCAAAAATTTTAAAAATTTGCTTCCTTTTGGAATTTTGACATGTGGTATTCATGAACATCATTCAAAAAACATCTTCCTGGAGCCAAGAATGCAGTAACTCAATGCCAGGTCAAGATCTACCAGATATAAATACAACCTTTAGTGAGAAAGTATTTAACTAGTATAAATAGTTGGTTGCCCATTAGTAAGTAATTTTCCCTTTAAAGTACGGGAATTGTGATTATCCCCCGCCTCCCATGAGTATAAGGAAAAACTTCCCACTCACGAGCACTATACTGGAGCCATCTACACAAATCAGTTGCAGCTGTGAGGTGAAAATGTGCTAGGAAAGGTGATAAACTCCAGAGAACTGGGAAATACGTACTTCACTGGATACTTCACAGTACCTTATTCACTGTGAAGAATTCTTTTGCATTAACTCTGGAGAAATTTAATAAATATTTATGGACTGAACAATGAATGAACCTTAAGATTCCATGTTCCAGAGCAAGTCCCACAAGTCATTCCACGTTAAAGTTTGAGAGAACAAGGGGACGCTTTCCTCAAGGTGAGTCCATGAAACTCCAGCCCCACATGCACTGAGTCATCAGCTCGCTTGGTTCCTACTGTACATCCATGTATTCCTAAAGGATCTGTCAAGATGGCTAGAAATTAAGGATTGGGTAGGAGCTGTTAGTCCAAGCACTGTTTCAGACTGTGCAGAAATGAAGGGAGAAACAATTTGGGATATATTGCTGCTCCCACTACAATGACACTGAAAGCTAAAATTTCCCATGCATCAGATTGGTGCTACATCTGTATTAGCTAATGTACTTGTCACACTGTCCTCTGAGGTAGGTGTTATCTTCCTCACTGTGTGTATGAGAACTAACTTGCACTTTAAATAAGAATGAGGAAATACTAGGATCAGGATCAAACCCAGGCACTACAGCTTCAGAGTCCATGCTCTTGAGTTACACTTCTTTCAAACCTGGGAAAGAAACAACCAGGACAAAACAAGCCCAAGATGGGAATAAAATATGCCTGCAAAATGTTTGTAATTGCTTCCTGCAAGGGTAGAGCTAATTCTCTTCCCCTGCAGCATGGTGTGCACTTAGGCTCCTGCCTTTAAAAAGAAAAAGCAAAGTAAAGGTACATGACTGTGAGAAGCAGACCCTGCTAGAGGAGACTCTTTTCAGGCCTGGAGATCTGCACTGGGTGCTACACCAACTAGCAGTTGCGAGATCTACACTATACCAAACAGTGCTGTCCAGCTCCCAAGATGATCTGCGACCTTTGGATCCCTGCATTGGGATGCCTGATCGAAGAAGTCTTATGGTAATCAACCTCTGGCCCAGAGTTGCCTTCCCTTGCTCCTTCTGTTAGGAATTTGCTGTTCTTCCTCTAATACAATCTGTTTGATTTACTGACTATGCATCAATGATAAAAGATAATGTTCTAGTGATTAAATAAAATAAAATGACAAAGAGAAGTAACTTCTCAAGAGTAGAAAATAGGGAAATATTCTAAGAGACAAAGACTTGTGCCTTGAGAGCCTGGGCTAGTCTTTACCATAAGAAATTTGCCGATCACCTGGGGAGAAGTTTTAGGAGCAGAGAGGGCACATTCCCAAAATTTTTAAGTACTGGCTGCCAGACAAAGTTATCTTTGTATTTTGAGTTCCTGTAGGTTTAGATCTTAGTCATGCTAAATCTATATGTTAACCACTAATTACATTATCAATTGTAAGCTCTGCACGTGAGCACTGTAGCTAGAAATACTATAAAAGAGCACTAAAGAATAAACTCAGGGCCTGTTCAGTATTGACTGAGAGGTCCTCCAGAGCCCATTTTCCTGTCTTCTCTTTTATTTTATTTTTATTTTTTTTTTGAGACAGGGTCTCCCTTTGTAGTTCAGGCTGGCCCTGAGCTCACTATAGAGCCCAGGCAAGCCGCCGAACTCAGCAATCCTCTTGTCTCTGCCTCCTGAGTGCTGGGATTATAGGTGTGAGCCACCACGCCCAGCATTGTGGTATGAGGTGTTGATTGTTGGTGGGCGTGAGTCTCCACGCCCAGCGTTATATGTGGTTTCCGGGGATCGAACTCAGGACTTTGTGCTTGTGAGGCAGGCGCCGGAACCACTGAGCTAACCCTACGGCCTGTCTTCTCTTTTATTAATTTGCGCCTCTCTTCTTCAGGACCCTGATGTTTTGTCTGGTTGGCTCTGGCACATGATTTTAGACCGTATTAGGCACCATGGACATAACAGGCACTGTGGCTTCCTCTTGCTCTCAACATGAGGCCAGATTCTGTGTCCCAAGGACAATCCAGCACCCCATATGAAGAAGCCCAACGAGTGAGGAAGCAAGATGTCCTGCCAACAGCTACCCTCCAGTTCCAGCCCAGCATCCAGAAGGCTGCAGCCCTAGACTACACGTTGACATTGAATCAGAACTCCCCAACTAAGCTGCTCCTGAACTTTGGGCCCACAGATGTCATGACACATGACATCGACATTTGTTTTAAGACACTTAGTTTTGACATAATTTTTAGTGTGTGAATAGAAAACTAATACTACAGAAAGAAAGATTACTGGGCCGGAGGGTTAGCTCAGTGGTTCTGGCGCCTGCCTTACAAGTGCAAGGTCCTGAGTTCAATCCCCGGTAACCACATATAATGCTGGGCGTGGAGACTCACGCCCACCAACAATCAACACCTCATACCACAATGCCGGGTGTGGTGGCTCACGCTTGTAATCCCAGCACTCGGGAGGCAGAGACAGGAGGATTGCTGAGTTTGTGGCGGCTTGCCTGGGCTCCATAGTGAGCTCAGGGCCAGCCTGAACTACAAAGTGAGACCCTGTCTCAAAAAAAAAAAGAAAGATTACTGTAGAACCTTCCATCAGAAACATATTTCCAATATTAAGTAGTATTTGGAAAAGCTATCAGTTGTGCAATTAATGATATTGTGTGTTCACTCATTCCCCAGAAGAAATAACTATTCTGATCACAGCAGAAGGGTGAAACAACATCTCTCTCAAGTTCTTTTGGAAACATAATGAATTAAACTGACTTCTGCAATTCTACCCCATCTACTTTTCAAAATTTGAAGAGCAGCTGAAGATATAGTTCAGTGGTAAAGAGGAAAGCTCAGCACACACCACAAATCAATGTATATAAAGATTAAAAAGATTTTTCCACCTTATTAATGTATATAAAAGGTTGAAAGATTATTCCACCTTATTCTGTCACATCTGCTTTTTTACATCTCTTTTAAATCAATAGGGAGCAATATATTCTACCTCCAAAAATCTATAAGCACAAGCTATTTGATTTCCGACAGTCTATTCAAGGTGCAAATCTGACATTATTTATAGACCCTTGATTCCTTTTTGAGCAGTTGTCATTAATGGGACAACTTAGGAATTCAAAACACTTTATTCAACTCAGTTGCCCCCTGAAATTATTAGTCATGCTTCTCCAAGCTACAAACTGTTATAAAAGCTAAAGATGAACTATGTCTCAAGAAGGCTGGGACAAAGCATCACCACTGAAACCATCAGGATGAACTGCTGCACTCTGACTGACTCCTTTAAAGCCCTTGTTCTTGATAGCATGGGTCTCTTTTGAGCAGCGAGAGGCTCTCTAGGGGTGTTTCCTGCTGTGGAGTTGAGCTCTGTTGCACATCAGAGCTGTCATTTGAGAACCCAAGTATGCTGAGGAAAGCAAATACCTCTTGTGTAGAAGAGGAGAAAACCATGAGCTGGATTCTAACCTAGAAGCATCTGATACTTTGCTTACCCATCCTGCTCCATTCTAGGCTTTAAAAATGCATAGCTTCCAGCTGTTCCATTAGAACTCAATCTTCCTAAAGGGCAAGCAATGGGCATGGGTGGGGAAGAGGAGACTGGGGAGAGCCTGAAACGAGGGAATCAAGTGGAGTGACTGAGACAGCAAGTAGAAAACAGTAAGTGGATACAATAAGAAAAAATGAAGAGATTAGAAAAATATACAAGAGAAAGGAAGGGTAATAGATTTTAGAGTAGATGTGAGAGCCAGCAGGATTTTTAAAGGATGAAAACAAGGAACGGCGGAGAAATAATACTGTCAGAAGCAAAAGAGGCAGTAAGGGAAGCAGATGGTGATGGTGATGGTGATGGTGGACAAACGTCAAGGCTGACCCCAGCTTTCTTTTGGAACCAGGAAGAGACTGCTGGTGCCACTAACAGACCTAGAGAACAGGAGAAAGAGCAAGTCTGGAGGCAAAACGACAAGGGAGGTTCTGGAGATGCTGGGCATGGTGTCTGCAGGGTGACCTGCCAGAGGTGTCTGTGTGGACAAGAGGCATGGAGATCCAGAAGTGGGCATGTGGGGGTCACCATGAAAGTGAAGGAACAGTGAGGCATCCAGACAGTTGCACAAAGAAGGAAAAGGTTAAGAGCCAAAGTCCAAGGCACACTAGCACTCGAGGGACTCTGGAGAAAGAATATCTGGGTGGGTATAGGTAGCCTGAGATGCAGGATGTGGGGGGCTTGCCTTGAGGACAGCAAAGCACTCGCCGTCCTCAGACTCAGGGTCTGTTAAGGTAAGCGAGCTGGGGGAGTATCTGTGCCTGGGAAGACAAGGTGAGTCTGTTCACAGCAGGAAGCATGGTGATCTCCCTTCAGGCAAACATCCCATCCCACTGTTCCTGTATGTTCTATGCCTGTCTCTTGGTTACACAACAGGCCCGTGCCTGAGTGTAGTATCCTCTGTCTTGGTCAGTGCAGCATCTGCCTCCAGCACAAACTCAATAGATACTCCCAGGTTTTCTGGAGGGGAACTGGGGAGTGTGTGTTAGTAAAAGCTGCAAAAGGGGATTACTTGTGAACTATTTCTAGGAACTTACCCATAGAAGTAATCACAGCTATTAAAGATATAGCTACAGATATAGTTATAATTATACACTTTAAGACCACCTACAGGCACTGAGGGTGTAGCTCAGTGGCTGAATACTTGCCTACTATGCATGAGGTTCTGGGTTCAGTTTCCAGCACTGCACGAAAACAAACAAATGAATGATAACATCAAAAACTAAAATCATTTACAATGTGGAAAGCTTTGAGTCTGATCCCCACACTGGAAACAAAACAAGAACAACGCCAGGTGAGATAAATGACTGTAGTTCTAATACTTGGGAGGCTGAGGGAGAAGAATTGTGAAGTTTAAGGCCAGTCTGTACTGCACAGTGAGTTAAAGACAAGCCTGTCACATCCAGTGACACCTCATTTCAAAAATAAAAACAAAACAAAAACAAACCCTTCCATATGTAAGAAACAGAGCACTGGTTAAAAAGAAATCACAATGTATGTACACTATTGAGTATTATAAATCTCCCAAGAATCCACACAGATCAGCAGAAACAAATAAAGCCATATAAAACTCATGTCCTCACCATAATGAAGACACAAACTATTATGAGCTGAAATCGTCTGCAAAAATCAAACAAAACCCAAATTCTAGTACTTCTGTCTCCCAAATCCAGATTATGAATCTCTACAGAAAGAGAATTTGGAATAAATGGTGAGGAAGAGGCGAGCAAACCACAGGGGCCACATCATTCCTGAAGGTGTCCACCTAAGTACCCGGGTACTGGGAAACCGGGACTCAAGTGGGGCATCAGTCTTGAGGGCCCCCACGCATTCTGAAAAAAGCACTGCTGCTGGGAAAAAACGGTAAAAAGACGGCGCCCTCTAGTGACTTGATGCTGATGCAGACAAGGCAGGAGGAAATTCAGAATCCTGCCCCAAAGGAGCTAAAACCACCAGGATTCCAATCCCTTCCGAACCACGGACCTCCTCACGTAGAAAGCCTTCCACAAAAAGATTACACTTTCCTACATTTATAATTATACAAAATTACTATCAGAAAGAAACAGAAAAAGGTGATCAAAACATTATAGTTAATGAAAAGATCCTCAAAGAAACCCAACCCACAAAGGAAACTATACTCTAAACTGTATTCAATACCCTTAAGTAGGCATTTATTTTGCAGTGCTGGGGACTGAACCTAGACCTTTCACATTGAACTACACCCTTAGCTTGTTTTTCTAATCAAGAGAATGAAAAGGAGTGGGGGGGGGAATCAAAGAGAAAAATAGTTCCAAGAGAGGACAGATGAACCGATATACACATATTTGGAATCTCTGAAAAAAAAAATCAGAGTACGAAACAAAACTAAAAATTGAAACTGTAATCCAGTAACACTTTCCGGAAAAAGAAGGCCCAAATCTACACTCTGAAAGGGTTTCCTGGGTACTTGGAAGACTGTCCTATAGTAGCCAACTCTGAGGTACATCCTAGTAAAACTATTTCTTCTTGGGAAGTGTGATGCCAAGCTAACTATCTCACCTTTTCTGGATATACTACTGGGTCTTTTTACTACATAAAACCAATGAAGAAGCATTTTCAAGAGTTGTGAGGAAAATGACTGAACTAAAGATTTAGTGTCTAGCAAATCATTCCTTCAAATATAAAAGCTACAAAGTCTCAGTACGAACTCAGGGAATACCATGCCTACCAGCCCTTCTTGGGAATTTTTTGGGAGAGACGATCTGCCGTGGGCTTGCAGCACCATGCACAGTCCTGCTACGATGGGCTGGAAGCACTGAGCTGACTGCCTTCCCCGGGAACTCTCCAGTGGTGTGTCTTCGGGAAGCATCCTTGAGGAATACAGAAACACTTTCTCCCTAACAAAGTGCTTCCACTGAGTACAGATGCAGGAGATCCTCAAGTCCTGCATTCTCTTGCAACAAAAACCACTGACTGTACAGATATTCAGAGAAACCTGCTTATGTCATCTCCATGGGGTGGAGGGGACATGAGAACTAATACAAATGAACAGGGACCCGTGTCTGCTCTGTTGTCATGAGTAATCAAGTCTGGTCTCTGACCAAATCTTGTGTCCACTGCCAGCTATCCTAGCACCTGGGAGGCAGAGGCAGGAGGATCTCCTTGAGTTTGAGGCCAGCCTGAACTACAGAGTGTGACTCTTTCTCAAAAAAGTAGACAAAAAACCAAATAAGCTTACTGATTGTTGAATAAGCAATAGAAGCTTTCAGAAGATAGATGTAAAAATTGTGAAGCTGCACAATAATAGGTTAAATAAGAAACAAAGTACAAAGGTCATTTAAAAGTATATCAATACAGCTGGGTGTGATGGCTCACGCCTGTAATCCCAGCACTCAGGAGGCAGAGGCAGGAGGACTGCTGAGTTCGAGGCTTGCCTGGGCTGCATAGTGAGCTCAGGGCCAACTTGAACTACAAAGCGAGACCCTATCTAAAAAAAAAAAAGGTGTATAAATACAAAGGTAACCAAACATCTTCTAAACATCTTCTAAAACAAACATCTTCTAAATATTTAAATGACTACATAAGAAAACATATCAGGTAGATAAACACAGCATACATAGAAATTATAAAAATATAGCAATGGAAGACTACACATATCTGTCATATCCTAAATATGAGTGGACTTACCTCACTTATTAGGACTGATTTGCAAAATGAATCACAGAACACATTCTGATTCTATGCTAATACAAAAGTGGGTCAAATGGGGACACAAATAAAACAACGCACAAAGGTGTATCAGGCAATGAAAGGAAAACAATCCCTGGATTATGATCCCAATAGGTGGAAAAAGATACAGAAGATCTTTATTTTAAAAAAGAGTATTTATGTTGAATTTATTCCTTGATAATAATGAAGAATGTGCAGTGCTTCAAAACTGGTTAGGGAGAAAGACTGAGCAAAGAATAGCTTTATCTTATTGAATAAACAGCATAATAAAAGTTGTAGCTAGTAGACTAAAACAAGGAAAAGAAAAGGCATGTAGACTGCAAAGAGCAGAAAGCTGTCTTTAGTTAAAGATGACATCAGTATCAATATACAAAACTGCTAGGAACACATACACTACCCTGGAACTACAAGCAAGTACATAGAAAGATCCCAGAATGCAAGAGCAATAAGTAAATGTCTATTGCTCTCCTCTATGTTAGCAATAAGCAACTGGGATTTTAAAGTAAAAAAATATATACCATTTATAATAACACCCAAGATACTGAGGTATAAATCTAACAAAATAGGTACAGGATTTATATGTAGAAAACTAGAAAACAATGATGAAAGAAATCAAAAAAGCCTCCAGGGATTTGGCTCAATGATTCCGGTATCTGCTTTGCAAGTGCAAGGTCCAGAGTTCAATACCCGGTAACCACATACCACAATGCCAGGTGTGGTGACTCACTCTCACCAACAATCAATATCACACACCACAATGCCAGGCGTGGTGGCTCACTCCTGTAAACCCAGCTTTCAGAAGGCAGAGGCAGGAGGACTACTGTGAGTTCAAGGCTTGCCTGGACTACACAGTGAGCTCAGGGCCAGCCTGAATTACAAAGCAAGACCCTGCCTCCAAAAAGAAAAAAAAAAAGAAAAGAAATCAAAGAAGGTCTAAACCAGGTGTGGTGGTGCACGCTTGTAATCTCAGCACTTGGGAGGTTGAGACAGGAGGATTGCATGAGTTTAATAGCCTGGGTAACATAGTGAGGTCAAGCCTAGCTTGGACTATATAGCAAGATTTTCTCAAAAAACCACACATATACACAAAATCAAAGAGGTCTAGATCAGAGTAGGAGGGTCAAGTTTGAGGCCAAAATGGCAACTCAGTGAAATTCTCTCTCCATATAAAAATGAATAATAAAAAATGAGAATTAACCTGTGTCACATATTGGTACAAATTCCCCAATGTTTTGTGTGATTGTGAGCTGTGTATATAATGTACCAATAAAGTTTGCTGAATAATGAAAAAAAATAAATAATAAAGTACGAAGGGTTGGGAAAGTATCTCAGAACTCCCTGGGTTGAATCCCCCAATCCCTAGTAAAAAAAAAAAAAAGAGAGAGAGACAGGAATATATTCCATGCCTGCAGTTTGAAAGACTAAATATGATTAAGATGCTATCTTTCTGATTTGATCTAACCAAACCCCTCTGGAACCTATTTTACAGAAATT
This sequence comes from Thryonomys swinderianus, assembly GCA_004025085.1. Classification (NCBI taxonomy): domain Eukaryota; kingdom Metazoa; phylum Chordata; class Mammalia; order Rodentia; family Thryonomyidae; genus Thryonomys; species Thryonomys swinderianus. The sequence goes on along the minus strand of PVIC010023672.1, from coordinate 10,641 downwards.
TAAAGTTTATATGGAAAGACAAAGGATCCCTATAATTACTGGGGTTTACTGAAACCACTCCCGGGTTTTAGGACTTGCATGGACACAACTGACTTGACAGTCCAGAAACAACTCTATAACTGCCTGGCCTTTGACAATGACAGCCACTCCACAAGAACAGGACAGTCTGTTCAACAAATGGTGCTGGAAGAACTAGATGTCTGCGTGTAAAGAAATGAGTGTAGACACAGAGCTGCTCAAAAAAATGAACTCAAAGTGAAATCACAGACCTTCCTATAAAACACAGCACTACAAAACTTCCAGGTGAAAACACAGTAAAAAAAAAAAAACAACACAAAAAACTTGTCACCTTTGGTTTGGTAATGAGTTTTTATATACAATACCAAGAGTGTGATCCCTGCAAGAAACAAAATGGTTATGTTGTACTTCATTAAAATCAAACATTTGTGCTCTGTAAATGATGGTTAAGAGAATATAAAGACAAACCACAGGCTGGGAGAAAATATTTGTTAAATGTATATCTGATAAAAGATTTGTATCCAAAATTTGGAAATAATTCTTAAATCTCAACAATAAGCCTGGGGATTTAGCTCAGTGACTCCAGTGTCTGCCTTGCAAGTGTAAGGTTCCAAATTCGATCTCCTATAACCACATACTACAATACCAGGTGTGGTAACTCATTCCATCAGCAATCAATTCCCCATACCACAGGGTGGGGCATGGTGGCTCCCACCTGTAATCCCAGCACTAGGGAGGCAGAGGTGGAGGATTGCTGTGAGTTTAAGGCTTGCCTGACCTACACAGTGAGGCCAGGGACAGCCTGAACTGCAAGGTGAGACCCTAACTCCAAAAAAAGAAAAGAAGGGCCAGAGATTTAGCTCAGTGGTTCTGGTGCCTGTCTGCAAGCGCAAGGTCCTGAGTTCGATCCCTGGTTACCACATACAATGCTGGGCGTGGTGACTCATGCCCACCAGCAATCAATACCACATACCACAATGTCTGATTTGGTGGCTCACACCTGTAATCCCAGCATTCGGGAGGCAGAGATAGGAGGATTGCTGAGTTCGAGGCTTGCCTGGGCTACACAGTGAGCTCAGGGCCAGCCTGAACTACAAAGCGAGACCCTGTCTTAAAAAAAAAAAAAAGAAAAGAAAAAGAAAAAAGACAAATGACCTAAATAGACACCTTATTAAAAAGGTACATGGATGACAGATAAATATGTGGAAAAATGTTATACTGTCATGATAGGAAAAAATTAAAACATACTACTCACTTCATTTATTAGTAAATTATTTAACCACTCACCTCCTACTATAGAATAACAAATAAAATTTTTGGCCAAGAATGACTCACTTGCCCTTTAGAGTGTAACAGAACTTAGTCATCTTGGCCCCTGGATGATGTTTCTAATTTCCTTGGACCAATGTAGCTTTTGAAACTAAGAATGTAAGTGGAAGATTTATCAACTTCTATTACTACAAACCATCTCCACAGAGAACTTGTGAATAACATTCTTTCTCTAATGCAAATTAAACTCATATTAATTTTTTTCTTTTTTATTTTGAGACAGAGTCTTGCTTTGTAGTTCAAACTGGCCCTGAACTCACTATGTAGCCCAGGCAAGTCTCGAACTCAGCATTCCTCCTGCCTCTGCCTCCCTAGTGCTGGGATTACAGATGTGAGCCACCAAATCAGACATTGTGGTATGTGGTATTGATTGCTGGTGGGCGTGAGTCACCACACCCAGGATTATTGTATGTGGTTACCAGGACTGAACTCAGGACCTTGCGCTTGCTAGACAGGAGCTGGAACCACTGAGCCAAATCTCTGGCCCCCAGCTCATTTTAAATTTTAAGCATACTTTATAATTTCTTTTTTTTTTTTTTTTTTTTTTTGTTTTTTGGAGACAGGGTCTCCCTTTGTAGTTCAGGCTGGCCCTGACTCTGCCTCCAAATGCTGGGATTATAGGCATGAGCCACAATGCCTTGCACTGTGGTAGGTGGTACTGATTGTTGGTGGGCATGAGTCACCACACCTTGCACTGTGGTAGTGGTTACTGGAATGAAAATAGGGACCTTGTGCTTGCAAGGCAGGTACTGGAACCACTGAGCTAAATCCCTGGCCCGGCATATTTTATAATTAAGAAATACTGATAAAATACTTTCCTTTAGGACCATGTGAGAAAGTTCTAGATTTTCATTATCTCAATTTTTTTTTCAGTATCAAGGATTGAACTCAGGATCTAAGCCTGAGTTAAATCTATGGTACCATTGAGCTAAATCCCCAGACCCCTATCTCAAATGTTAATTATCAAGTAAAGGGACAGTGATAGAAAAATATCTGTGTCTCTTATTATCTTACTCCTGTTTCAGCTATTCCTTCACTACTATTCTCATCAGAAGGCCTCCCAAAGTCCCCTAATTTGAAGAGCAAGTCTTCCTAACACAAGGGTGCCATCTAGTGAAAGACAATGTTAATAGAAAGTTGTGTTTCTCCTGATAATCAATTTTGTTTTGTGACCTGACTTTAAATATGTATCAAGCAACACTCATAAACATGTAACATATATCCCTTTTTCAAGGAATTTTGGGGCATCTGGCTGTCAGGAACGTTAGAGATGATGAAGTGTTTAATTCAACATCCCAGTTTGCAGATGTGAAAACTAGGCCCAGAAGGAGACTCATCACTTAATTGGAAATGTTTCCAGTAGGGCTTGCCTGTGCTTGGTTTCTCATTGACAGGATAGCAGGCTAATATTTTTTATAGGCAGGATGTTTAAATATCTTAAGAACAGGAGTCCAATTAAACCAAGCCCTAGTATTCCTGCAAGGGCAGGAGAAGGGACAATTCTCCAGGCTCTCTTCATGGCTATCCTTTCTGATTGTAACTGGCACAATCATGTGCAAGGAATTATGCTTACCTAGTAGGTGGGTATCACTTCCGGAGTGCTTTCTTGGAGCCAGGCAGCTGGCAAAGTCTCTACTCTCCCTGTACAGAGTTTCTGGGGTCCTACCTAGCATCATCTACTTCTTTCTTTCTTCCCTTCATCTCAGGACATTCGCACAAAGCTGGAACAACTAACAGAACTAGATGTTCCTGGCATAGGAAACTATGTACAAAATGATAGCAGTGTGAAGCAGTTTATTCAGAGAACAAGAGCTGAAGCCTTGTGATTCAGGAGCACAAGATACAGGTGCCAACATTATCTTTCCTTTCTCTTCTCCTTGTTTGGGAGAAAAAGGAAAAAAAATTGGATTGGGAGGCAACAGAATAAAGGAGAGCCTAGGAAGAGAGAGACTAAGCCAGGCTCTGGTCTGAAGGCTTTAGCTGACCTGAGAAAGATTAAAGTTTGAAGATGGTCAGTGTGGTCTTGATACAGAGCTTTTGGACCAGGATGCTGGAAAATTACTGCACTTGAATAAATAGCAAAGACAGAACTGCAAAGGAGAAGGCTGGCTTTGGCAACCTTCCACCTGGGTTCTACAAATCAAAAGAAAACTTCCAAAGTTATGTAACTGACAGTGTAACTTCTAACATGAAGGTTTGCCAAATGCCTGAGGTCACACCTTACCAAGAGCATGTTCCTCTCCAGTCCCTCTACCTATAATTTCCACCCTAACAAAAGTGTGACCACATTCTGGCAAAGTTAGCTGCAAACTGCCCCCAGATTCCATGTGCCTCCTCAACATTCTCATCTTGAACACAACACGTGAGTAAAAGAATGACAGCTCTTCTTTGCAGTCTTTATGTCCCAAGGTGGTTTCTCAGTGTATTCGGGGGAGAGGGGTATACAAAGGTTTTGGGTGAAAAGATGTACTCAAAAGGAAATGTGGGTCCACAACAGAGCTTTTCTAAAATTTTCATACCTGAAAGGAAAAGCATTGGGGGAACATAAAGCTCTACAAGTCTTAGGTGAAGGACTATGACCACAGCATATGAAAATTCAGAGCCCTTCATTAGCAGTGGAAGACAAAGAACTCACTCTGCAAAAGCCTCAAGGTGGGATACATTTAAGGACAAAAAGCTTGACTTCTCAGAGCTGAGTCCCTCAGCTGAAGTATCTTTTTTTTTTGATACAGGGTCTTGCTTTGTAGTTCAGGCTGGCTCTGAGCTCACTATGTAGCCCAGGCAAGCCTCGAACTCAGCAATCCACCTGTCTCTGCCTCCGGAGTGCTGGGATGACAGGCGTGAGCCACCACACCTGGCACTGTGGTATGTGGTATTGATTGCTGGTGGGTGTGAGTCTCCACGCCCAGCATTGTATATGGTTACCGTCGATTGAACTCAGGACCTTGTGCTTGCGAGGCAGGTGCTGGAACCACTGAGCTAACCCTCTGGCCCTGAAGCATCTTTTTTTGTTGTTGTTTCTGGAGGGCATTCTTGCCCAACTGCACTGTCAAAACTATGAAGAGATTATAGCTCCAACTATGGCTCTGAAGTGCCCACCAACAAAGCATTTATAATTTAAGAAATAAGACTACAAGAGGGGCCAGAGATTTAGCTCACTGGTTCCGGTGCCTGCTTCGCAAGCGCAAGGTCCTGAGTTCAATCCCTAGTTACCACATACAATGCTGGGCATGGTGACTCACACGCACCAATCATCAATACCACATACCACAGTGCTGGGCATGGTGGCTCAGGCCTGTAATCCCAGCACTGGGGAGGCAGAGGCAGGAGGATTGCTGAGTTCAAGGCTTGCCTGGGCTACATAGTGAGCTCAGGGCCAGCCTGAACTACAAAGTGAGACACCCTCTCTCTCAAAAAAAAAAAAAACTACAAGAGTTACATTTTATAAATTGAGTTACATTTACATAAATTAAATACTGAGCATTATATTAAAGGCAAAATAAATTAAAATTTTAAACATTTATTAAAATATTATAAATAAAATAGTTAATACATCTACAATTCTACTGGGGAGCTTTCAACATGGCTGTGTTTCAGACACTGTGCTAAATGTTTTCAATCTTGTGAGGTGGGTACTGCAGTCTTATGAGGTGGGTATTTTACCTTCCCTCTTTGAGAAAGAAATGAAAGTGCATAAAAGTTGTTTGTTTCTGGATGCCACACAGATATTAAATAACCCAAGTTTGTCTTAGGCATATACTTTTCATTAGTTTACATGAAATTAAAATATCTCAAAGCTCTAAAGTAAGTTTCTAAAATGCTAAGTTGTGAAAACTTTTAGAATGCTATAGGAAAGTGAACCATCATTTAAAAAAATAAATTAAGGCTAGGGATGGTGGTGCACACCTGTGATCCTAGCACTTGTGAGGCTGGGGCAGGGCTACATAGTGAGTGTAAGGCCAGCCCGAGCTACTTGGCAAGACCCTCTCTCAAAAAATATAAAAATAAGAATTAGTTTTTATAGCTTAAATAAAGTTTTCCTTTTAAGTTAATGTTAGAAAGAGCCTCTTTATTATTCACACTTTTAAGGAACTAAAACCATTTGTGAAACAGATTTTGGAAATGTACCAGTCTGGTTAGCTCATGTTCACACTCCCTGAGCTCCCCTTTGGGTACGTGGGACACAGTGTTAGGCACTGGGACACAGGGATCATCAATGAACAGTTGTCACTTTCAGAATATTCCACAGCATTGGTGGAGCGAGTACAATGACATTCTGTACACAGTACAATGTGGAAAATGTAACAGCAGAATGGGATGTGAGGCTCAGAGATGACTGAACAAGGAACACGGCCTCATCTGGTGGGCAAGTGGTAGGAAATTTGTACCAGAACAGTAAGGAATCAACCAGCTAGCCTCACACTCTGGTCTTTCCAGGCAGAGAGCAGAGCCTGGGGACAGATGCAAAGAACAGAAGCAGCGGAGCGGCAGGCACCTAGCCAGCTCACCAGTCACGGGTGCTGGGCATGGAGTGGGAAGTGGACGAGTGGGGCAGGTAAGGCTGGAGAGGTGTGCATGGTCCACATGCAGAAGAATTTAAATCAGTGAAACATTTGACACAGGCAAGCAATATATTTACAATTGCCCTCTCACCAAGAGCCCTCAGACAGTGGAGACCAAAGACCCAGAGCCTTATGACATGGCTCTAGGCTCTCAGTGTGTGAACTTTGATAAGATATGGAACATGAATTCCAGTTGATAAAAATATAAATTTATGGTATGCAACGTGATGTTTTAAGATATATGTATACTACAGAAGTGCTAAATCAAGTTTATAAATTATACACTCTCACATATTTATTTGTGGTGAGAACAAAATACAAAACCTTCTACACTTCAGCCTTGTAACTGTTAAATGGAAAGTAGATGAGGTAATAAATGAAGAGCACTAGAATACAGTAAATAATAAAAAGTGCCTCTTACTATAAATATCCTATGCCTGGAGGTTCAGGGAGACTTATGTGGGTGTCTGGATGGAACATACTGAGGCCTTGAATAAGGATGAAAAACCAAGTCAAAAGCAGTTAAGGAATATAACTGACAAAAACCTAATGACTGCCTGATGGTAGACATATGGGTGAGGGAGGAGGAGGTACCATGCACGGGATCCAGGTCTAGGACTGGTGACTGAATGCTGTGGTTGTGGCATGGCTGGTAGCACCCCTGACAATGAGAACTCCAGAGGCAAAGCAAGTTGGGGAGTTTCGCTCATGCTGAATAGGAGCCTGTGCGCATGTGGGAGTGATATCCATGTGGTTACTGGATAACTTTGGAGTCTGGGTGCAAGAGTGGCTGGGAACTGAAGAGGGTGTTGTGGTATTTCACATCCCAAGAAGGAAAGACTGTCCATGAGCATGTGTGCTGAAGAAGAGCAACAAGCCCAACATAACATTGGGAACATACACAACTCAGGTGAGGAAAAGAAAGAGGTATACAAGGAAGAAAGAAAAGAATCACAGAGGAAAAGAAAAACCAGCAGAGCTTTGTGCAGTGGAAGCTACAAGAGCAGGACCCAGAACAGGACCTCAAGGAGGTAGCCCTCAGAAGGGGTCAAGAAGCCTAACATGTTCTGCATGTGTCCTTTGAATTTAGTAGAAACTGCTGCTGATCTTAAACCAGAGGTTAATTTTCGGAGGACAATGGGAATAAATGCCCAATGCTGGGTTCAAGTAAAAGTGGCAGTGAGGATGTAGAAGAGTTCAACACACATGTGCTAAAAGGGATGGAGAGGGATCAGATAGCAGGTGGGGGATGTAGGGTCAAGGGTTAGGTTAAACAATGTGTCTGAGGTGAAGTGCTCTGAACTGAGAAGGAAAAGGCAGAGATCACAAAGGGCGATGAAACAAAGAGACTCCTTGACCAAGTAGCTGAGGGTGGAGGCGGGGCTTTCTAAGTATCTGTACATGTCAGCTGCTACAAAAGGGACAGACGAACACAGACAAGTCAGACTGTCTCCTGAGAGCTCAGTCAGAGGGGGAAGCCCAACTGTCAACAAATCCACCAGGGAGTGTGACACATACGCCCGGCCTCCGATACATCAGGATGGGGGAGCTAGAGAGTGCTGCCTGACACAGGCTTCCCGAACTCAAGACTGGCTGTCACCTTTGTTCCTGCTGCCCATCACTGCAGCTGACATCCAGGCCCGCTGGGCATTTAATATTTTTGGTATGAATGAAAAAATATACTTGTTAGGAACTCTATTTCTAGGGACAGAAATCTTACAGTGGTATAAAATATATTCTAAGACAAATAAAGGGATGTTAAGTAGTAAGCATAACTAGATATTAACTAAAATAATAGTACACATACTATGGTCATAGTGTTTGTACCCCTTCTCCTAATTTGGTATGCTGGAATGTAACCCTAATAGTACAAAGTCCACCAAAAAAATGTATTCACATTTCATGAAAAGAAAAACAATGTTTTTCAACAGTGTTTTCCTTCTGTGGGGACCCTAGAGGACAGTGTATATTGCAGAAAACCCCCTGCCCTGCTGGCCCTTAAAGAAAAACACAGATACAGCGATCTCAAGGACCAAGGTTACCCAAGCACAGCTTGCCATACTAATAAATTTCTGGAAGCTAATGGCCACCACTTTGAGCACCTCTTATAATTCTAGATTCTACAAGTTAACATATTAATCTCAAGACATCTCAATAAATTTAGTATTAAAATATTTATACAAGCTTTTCTTTTCCTAAAGTGTGTATACATTTTTTGGCAGACTCTGACTTAAGTGGCATCATCTTTAGGGGTGATCAATTCATGGACACCCTTAAAGGCAACCTTGAGTCAGACTGGCTACAGAAGAGGAACAATACTCATTAGCTGCGTAACCTGGACTGAACCCCTAGGAAAGCCAACCACATGACAGGTTAGCCCAACCCCTTTCCAATGTGATTAGTGTTCTTATACAAGAGTCCTTCTGAGTCCATTTGTCCCTTCTGCCACATGACGACAAAGGAAGAAGGCACATCCACAAGGAACAGTCCCTCATCAAACACCAAATCTGCCAACACCTTCATCTTGGGAATTTCCACCCACCGGAACTGTGAGACACAGAAATTTGTTATTCATAAGCCACTCAGTTTGTGAAAAGTTGTTCCTCAAGTCACAATGAGGTTATTGCCCAGCAAAGCCAACACAAAAAGAGAAAATATCCTAAGTTGAAAATGCACTTCCCACACCTAACCTACTGGACGTCATAGCTCAGCAGCACAGAGCACTGAAGCAGATCGGTTCTTTCCCCTGGTGACCACAAGGCTGACTGGGAACTGCAATTAGCTCCTGCGGGTCAGCACGGCTGGAATATTACACTGCATGGAAGATCAAAACTCAGCATGAAGCACTGTTTTTACCAAGTGCATATCCCTTTTATACCATCATAAAGTAGGGAACCACCTGTCATTTGCTATGGCATTCCACAATGACTACAACACAATGCATCAAAGAGCCTCACACAGAGGCAGCTAAAGTCAAGAGATGGGGAGAGAGGAAGTACGGGGTCCAATCTTGTGGGGAAGGCCTGAAGTGGTTCCAGAACTCTATCAGAACAAGTGTATCTCCCAATCTGCAAGCAAATACTGTCAATTTTAATCTTGCAGATAAAGGACTAAAAATGAAATATATAGCGAGATTTACACAAGTTAAACTCATTTGTTATAAAATGAACCAGGCAGCCTTGAGTCAGACTGGCTACAGAAGAGGAACAATACTCATTAGCTGTGTAACCTGGACTGAACCCCTAGGAAAGCCGACCACATGACAGGTTAGCCCAACCCCTTTCCAACCTACCCTTCAACAGTTCCTTCTGGGGACACATTCTGCTGAGAGCCTAATGAAAACTATGGATGCTCCCTACTTCTGCCTCTCCCAAGTAAACACAGATACATGCATATAAAGTTCTGTGTGGCATCTGAAGAGTCCCCAAACTCTACCCTGGAGCTATGGGTAAGAGGTGGGAAACAGCAGAAACACCACTCTTTATAATAAGGGCAATCTTGCTTAGCAGTCATGGGACCACATACAGCAGCGACCTTGGCCAGACCCACAGTGGACAGGCTGTGGGTCTCTGATCTGTGTCCTTCTCAGTTTTAAGTTTCCTGATCTCCCAGCTCACTGTCACCACGCTCAGGTGCCTAACACAGTGAGTGCCCATTTTGGTTCTGAATTAACTGATTAGGGGCATAATGGTTTCGGTTTATAGTTTTCAAGTTTTTAGACTTTAGTACTTCTGAATGAGTATCACCTTCAAAATCTCCCTTTTGACAGACAAACCTGGATCACATGGCTATGACTATAGGTTTGCTTTACAGGCATCTATCAACTCCAAAATGAACTCTTTGTATTTTAGGAATTTGAACCCAGTGCTCAATACACGGTAGGTAAGCATTCCCATCAAGTTATACCCTCAGGATATTTTTAATTTTGACACAGGGTCTTGCTAAATTGCCCAGGATGGCCTAGAATGACAATCCTCAACCTCCTGAGCAGCTGGAATTGCAGGCATGCCTGTCATCAGAACCAAATTTTATTTTATTAGAGGGGTATAGTCAGTCTGTCCATGCTAGAAGCTATGCTTGGTTACAGGGAAAAATGTGATGACTCTCCCCAACCAACAGAGAGAAAACACACTGTACCTGGTTTAGCAGGAATTCCTTACACTGTGTTATAAACTCTTTATACTCTCACATATAACATTCATATAACATATATTCTCACATACATGTAAGATTCATTTGGGAGGCAGTGTACTTTCATTTTAAAGATAAAAAGAGGATATACAATTTAAGTGATCACAGAGGCTTTCCAACATAGCCCAGCACTATGGCACATTTTTATAAATAAGTGTTTCTCTACAACCCTTGTGCAGAAGTGAGATGCCTCTTTTTAAGTGACAAAAGAGATGTGACATAGTGTTTAGTGATAACCTCTAAACAGTGCCTGTGATTTAGGAAAGCAAAAGCCATTTCAGCTTAAGCAATTCTGTACACATGATGAAATGGTTTAACTTTTCAATATTTCACTATTTAATACAAATCATCTACTATTAAAAAAAGGACAATCCATTTTACAAAGTAGAGAGAAATTCCATACTTACCAATAGCACAATGTAAAATCTAAAAGAGAAAAAAGGGAGAGTAAGGATCAATAATAGTATGATAGTGTTATACATATGAATTATTTTTCCATTAAGAATAGAACAGTAAGCCGGGCGTGGTGGCTCATGCCTGT
>PVIC010023671.1:0-26653 GCA_004025085.1 Thryonomys swinderianus | reverse complement strand
GCTGCAAAAAAACATGAAGACAGGGCCGGAGATTTAGCTCAGTGGTTCCGGCGCCTGCCTCGCAAGCGCAAGGTCCTGAGTTTGATCCCCAGTAACCACATACAATGCTAGGCGGGAGGCAGGGACAGACGGATTGCTGAGTTCGAGGCTTGCCTGGGCTACATAATGAGCTCAGGGCCAGCCTGAACTACAAAGCAAGACCCTGTCTCAAAAAAAAAAAAAAAATCATGAAGACAGGGGGCTGGAGATTTAGCTCAGTGGTTCCGGCGCCTGCCTCGCAAGCGCAAGGTCCTGAGTTTGATCCCAGTAACCACATACAATGCTAGGCGGGGGGACTCATGCCCACCAGCATCAATACCACACACCACAGTGCCGGGCATGGTGGCTCACGCCTGTAAACCCAGCACTCGGGAGGCAGTGACAGGAGGATTGCTGAGTTCGAGGCTTGCCTGGGCTACATAGTGAGCTCAGAGCCAGCCTGAACTACAAAGTGAGACCTTGTCTCAAAAAAAAAAAAATGAAGACAAGGGCTGGGGATTTAGCTCAGTGGTTCCAGTGTCTGCCTGGCAAGTGCAAGGTCCCAAGTTTGATCCCTGGTACCACATATCAAAATGCCAGGCATGGTGGCTCACACCTGTAATCCCAGCACTCAGGAGTGATGTTTGTTGAAAGCTAATGACTTGAGAATTAGCCTTTAATTTTCCCAACTAATTCACACTAAGTGAGATTTGACTACAGGAATGCCTATGAGACTTTTCTCTCAATATTTTAGTTCAACAAAAACTAAAAAACAAAAAACAAAAAAAAATACATGAAGACATACAAAAACGCTGCTCCTCCTCTCTGGAAGTCTCCAGTCCAACTGGGAGAGCAGAAGAGAAGATGAAAGTAATAGTAACTTCATAATTTTTGAACCAGTCTTAATTTCCTCAGCACAATAGTGTTAACTAAAGAGATCTGATTTGATATGATTGATTGATTTGAGACAGGGCCTCACTTTGTAGTTCAGGCTGGCCCTAAACTCAATATGTAGCCCAGGAAAGCCTCGAACTCATAGCCATCCTCCTGCCTCTGCCTCCCAAATGGTGGGATTATAGGCATGAGCCACCATGCCTGGCATACTACAGAGATTTTAATGACTAGGAGTTCATATTAAATTTCATAATACAGTTTTCCATTTTATAGAACTTCAGGAAATACTGTGGGCTCATTAGAAAAACATCAATAGTAAATGCAATGTCCCAAATGAAATCTTACCAAGACTTCATGGAATAAATCATTTTTCCATTTACCTAAAACATAGCAGTATAATAACTAATTTCTAGCTAGAAATTTGATATGTGATACTTAATGACTCACCTGAATGAAACAATATAAATGCCTCTAAGGAACATAAAATATTTATAATATAATCACAAGTACTTCTTATTTAACATTTTGTTTCTACTTATTTCTCTTAAGATAGGATTGCCATTGATACATTCTCTGATAAAGAGATGACTTAAGATATGGCCCAGCTTTCTTGGGTAGAAGACTGGAAGATGGTGTGCCTTATTACTGATATAAGATGTTGACAGAGACCAAGAAACTCAAAAGATTATTTCTTCCATTTTATACCTTCAGGTTTTCTTCCTTCAAGGTTTCTCTCTTCCTATGTTTGAAATTATTATCTCTATCATATGATGTAATCACTTCACCATGACATCAGCTGTTCACATCAAAGATCATTCTTACCTTTACTGCATTACCTAATAACTTATTTCTAAACTTCATACCTGTATCTTTTGCTTCTGAATTTTGAGAGGGCTGATTCATATTCTAAATCACTGACTATAAACTTTAACCAGTGCTTAGCTGTTTATTACACTTCTTTGAAATTTTCAATTCCATTTTTAATTTAACTAAATTTAAATTTTCTTGGCAGCATTTTTATCTCAGTACTTCCCATTGTCAAATTCTCAATCTTCTTTTAGGGAAGGGAGATTTAAACTTTTAAATTCTTTAAATTTAAAAACATTACAAGTTAATGATTATTAATTTTCTCTTTCATCAGAGCAAAGTGTTCATTTTTGTCACCTTGATTATTATTATGACATGGTAGCAAATTTAAGAGCGTGGGGGCCCAGTGGGAGGTTTTCAGCTCATGAAAGGTCCTAAAAGGGGGGCATCAGACCCTCCCTCCTCCTCCTCCCTTGCCTCTGGGCCCTGGGGACAGGGCTTTGCTCTCTACAAGCTCCTTGCCTTGATTCAATACCTCACCTTTAGTCCAAAGCAACAGGGCCAGTGGACTAGGGATTAAAATCTCCAAACTAGGAGACCAGATAAACCCTTTTTCTTATAAGTTAATCATTTCAAGAGCTTCTTATAATGATGGAACGTAGCACAAGCAGGAATCAAGTATTAGTTTTAGCTGTCATAACATGAAAGTTCTATCATGCTCTTAATAGGAAAAAAAGAATTCAAATAAATGTGCATATAATAAAGCAAATTAAGTTTCTTAAGTGGATTCTAATTTTTTTTTTTTTTGAGACAGAGTCTCACTTTGGAGTTCAGGCTGGCCCTGAGCTTATCATGTAGCCCAGGCAAGCCTCAAACTCAGCAATCCTCCTGCCTCTGCCTCCTGAGTGCTGGGATGACAGGCATGAGCACTGTGGTATGTAGTACTGATTACCGGTGAGTGTGGCTACCACGCCCAGTATTATTGTATGTGGTTACCAGGGGTCAAACCAGGGACCTTGCACTTGCTAGTGAGGCACTGGAACCACCAAGCTAAATCTCTGGTCCCAAGTGGATTCTAATTTTAACAAGCTATGTAGCTTTTTTTCCATTTTTTTTTTGGTGGTGCCAGGGATTGAACTCAGCTCCTTGTGTTTCCAAGGTAGGCACAGTACCACTTGAGTTAAATCCCCAGCCCTTTTTCTAATTTTACTTTTATAAATTAGTCCTTAAAAAGTCTTACTTTAATTTTCAAAAGATTAATTTGGACACTCTTGACTCTTCTATTTTTGACAGTGACAAAATGTCAGGTGACAAATAATAGATAAATGCATTTTCTATAGCTTGATAAAATGATTAAGGTAACAGTATGTTACACACAGATCTGGGCAAGGCTGATTTAATTTCATTCCCCAATGACCCAAAAAGTCGCCTAGACTTAGAGATTTGTTCAAAGTTTTTTTCTGAGAATAAAACAAAGAAATTAGTTACTCTACTGAACCATTAAGCTTCAGCACTTAAATCCTGCTGAGCAAAAGCAAACACAGGACAGAGGAGGGTCCTATGCCCTGAGTCTGCGTGATATCCTAACGCTTTCCCAAGGCTTTAGAATCACCCTGGGTCAAGGTTTTAGAATCACTACCGTCCTCGTTTGTGAAACAAAGAACTAGATGAAATCAGTGCTTCTACTAAAAATAGTATCAAGTTAGAATCCTTTTAAAAAAAGTTCTCCAAGGAAGATGGCTTTTGGCTAAGATTCCCTTCAATATCACTCATACAGCTTTGTGTGGCTCAGGCTCTAGAGCCCTCAGCCTCTCCTTCCTGAGCTCCCATGAGCAAGGAGAGCAGCACGGAAGGGAGCGGAGCCCTGACCTCGCTCGCACGGGGACACAGCCAGGCTTCCAAGAGAGCAGCCGGTCAGAAACAAGCCAGTCACGGGCCCGGAAAGGCAACGAGAAGAAATGCAAGGGATGGCCGAAGTATGGTTTATGCTGGGACGTTATTTACTTTTCTTGGTTCCAGGTATTCGGAATAATAACTAGGAAATTAAGGTGAGAAGGAAAGAAATTAATATTAATTGAATGTCTATCACCAAGCTAAACGTATTCCCTTTTATTTCTTAGTCCAGACACATCAGGAAGCACTTGTTATGATCAGTTTGAAAGATCACATGCAGCGTAGCCTTTCGATGGCCGCTCTCTGAAATAACAGAGACAGGACATGCTGGTCTGAGGAATCAGAAAAAAGCCAGCGGCATAAAGAATTGAAAGTACACTTACCCAATGCCCTGAGCTATGTTTTCTAACTGCCGACACATACAAGATCGGACTTCATATTCTACATCTTGACAGAGTGACTTTACCAAAGGTAGTATTTCTCTTTTAATGCTGCGGGGAGGGAAAAACATGTAAATGGGTGAATGTTTCCAAAAAATTAGCATTTTCAAACACTTATCTTTAAACACATAAATTACCCTAATAATACTAATAACTTTAACATAAGGATTTATAGTTTATGATGTATTTCTATGTTATTAAATTTTGTTCATTATCAATTTCTTGCAAATCAAGTATACCGTTCATTACACACCATGGTTAGTTCTGGATGACCCTAGCTAAGATAGTAGGCTACAGCAACAAAAGAGCTGACACCTGCAAAAATATTCTCCCACTTATATTTTTCTCTCAGGTCATAATCATATAACATTTCATTCTTGCCTTTTGTATTTATCATCTGAGCAAAGCAGCATATGCATTATAAACATTTTTCATAAAATTTCAAAACAACAAAATTCATAACAATAATGTATGAGAGAAGAAATATTCATCTTATGGCATGTGTACCAGTTTTTAAAGTCCTAAGATAATGGTGTTTTATCCTAAGAAGTATACCAGGAAAGGGGCTGGGGATTTAGCTCAATGGTTCTAGAGTTTGCCGGGCAAGCGTAAGGTCCCAAGTTCAATCTCTGGCACCATATACCACAATGCTGAGCATGGTGGATCACACCCATAATCCCAGCACTTGGGAGGCAGAGGCAGGAGGATTGCCAAGAGTTCAAGGTTAGCCTGGGGTACAAAGACTTTGTCTCAAAAGAAAAAAAAGTACACTAGGAATGAGACAAAGAAGACTTAGACAGAAAGCAGAAGCTAAATCAGCCTTAATGATCCAGAAAAGCCAGGAGACTGAGAAGCGCTTCTAGATAAACAGGTTTCTGTCTGGGAATTCTACAAAAGTAAGAAAGGCTAACCTTGTATGTGGTATGGCATAATACCAACTTAATACAGCCAACTTGATTTGATAGAAGACACAAAAATACATTCAAATACTCACACATGGGCATCAAATTTGTTGGTCAATTTTCCTAAAATTTTACAACTGATTAAACGAGACTGGACTGTTTGGGACAATTGTGCCTTTGAAACAAGTGGATTCAGAATCTAAAGGAAAAGATTTAGAGAACAAATTCACACAGTTATACACATTCTTCTAATAAAGGTCAGCTATTTTCTCCAAAGACTATTCTAATGTTCTCAATGTTTTGAAATAACCTGATTTAAGATTTGAAGTACATGATTATGCATAACCTGGATCTCTTCAGTTGCCTTCTGAGTTAAGGTAAAGGCAATAATAAATTATGCAGTTAAAAACAAGTAGGAGCAAAACAATTAAAGTAAAGCTCATGGTGAATTCTTCAATGAGCTAAATGTACATACAGTGGATTTTTGAAACACACGTTTTCATATTCTGAGAAGATGAGACAGGTGGAAGTTCAGGTATATAAAAATTCTTACAACTGGCTAAATCGTCTCATTTTCAAGCAAGATTTTTGGCACTGTGATAGAAATATAAAGTGTATGAAGGCAAAGAAAGGACAAAGACACTTTATGAAATCAGGTCAGGACATTTCCTTAACTACTAACTCATTTTTTTCAATTATGACATTTGAAAAATATATAATGTTCAAAAATGCAAAACCATTTCATCAGAGGATAAATTTCCTATTTTTCCTATTTTTTCATTTTAATTTACTTAAAAACCTTTCAAGTATTAATGAACGGTGTTGACAACAGGCAAAAAACAAATTAAGAAACATTACAATAATATATTTTATAATATAACAAAAACTGGCAGCCTTAACAGATAAATGACATATATGTGATCAAAAGGTAAGATCGTATAATTCCAAAACAATAGAATAAGTACTAATATATGAAAAAGTGGCCAATAGCATAATTTAAAAATTCCAATTAAGATATATTTCTACGTTTCAACCAACATTTTAACGTGGAATACCACTGCTGATAAAAATCCAAAGAAATAGTATTTTCACATCATGTTAGTTAACAGCTTAATATTAATGCCCTCTCTGATTCAGCAGCTCCACTATTCTAGAAGCTACCATTAAATTATTTCATTACACCATAATCTCTTTGGAGGTGTTCGTATTGATTTGTTGCAATAGTAAGTTTTAGGCCTGAAAGCCTTAAATGTTTAGTAAGTAAGCTGTTTTCCAGTTAAATGAGTTTAAAATAACAAGAAAATAATTCTAAGTGGAAAATGATAATGCAATATTATTACTAACATGACTAGGAGCAACCGTGTATAGGGAACAGAAACACATCAGCATTTTAAGTGCCCAAGTATAAAACTGAATTATTTTTCTCCCTTCTATTATTTACATTGGTCAAATTTTCTATAATGAGCATTTGCTGCTTTCAGAATGGGAAACAATTTTTCTCATTTGGAAACAATTTTAAAACAAAAGAACTTTGAAAGACTCATTTGTATTTACCAAACCAAAAAAAGGTAAATGCCAGTATTACCTCATGTCTCAGGGTTTCTTTGGGCAGCACATCTATCACAGACAGAAGGGTTTCCAGCCATGCATTGCTGACACCTGACAGACACAGACGGTAACTGGCTAAAATTAATGTCTCACAAATGCATTTCAACTCACACTTTAATAGGTACAACAGCATTTCATGATAAAATGTGAATATATTATTACTTTATTACTACTCTAAGAATTCTATTTTCTTAAGCAACAGCTAGAAAATTTTCATAAACTTAAAAGTAATGTGTGGGGGATAATCTGTGATCCAAGATGTGCTGTTTTGCTATGTGACAATACTACAAACACACTTGAAAAAGAAGAAGGCTCTCAAAAGGAAATTAGGAATTACATGAGAGGATGAACTATTGAGCTCTCTACCTTGCAAGGACACTGAATTCTGTGGCCTCTGTAAGAAGATACTCATGGCCGTTTTAAGTCACATCATAGAACAGCCTCCGTGCGGCCCCCTCGGTTACCCTGCTGAGGCTCTCGGAGGCAAACAGCAGCACCGGCATTTCCAGGAATCACTAAACACACACGTCACTCAGTACCCTGGGTCCTGACCTGTGTCCCTGTGCTCCAGGTGCAGGAGGATGACCTGGAGGAAGGAGTGGGCGTACGTATGGGTGGACACTGACTCCTCCTGCAGGATGGTCAGGAAGGACACGGCGGCTGTCATTTGCATTTCCACACCTGCCACGTGCAGCACTTCCTGTGTGATCAAAAAGACTTTGCTATTGACAGAGATGAGAGATAAGAGGCTATCATTTTTAAAGATCCAAGGATACAGAAACCACACACAGTCACATTCCACAAATTACTACATATGACCTTTAAGAATATGCAATTCATATTACTAAAGAAAATTATTTTAATCTCTTCCTAATAATTTAACTCATTAGGCCATTGACATCATGAATGTCTTAAGAATTTATAAAGTAAATGATATTCCATTCCTTTACTGAGTGAAAATTATAAACAGTACCTAAACCTTTAAACAAAAATAGTATTTTTTTTATGGATTGGAACTTTCATTTTGCTATTGGTATTATACAGATGCCATTCTACATAGAATAACAACACTGAAGCTCAAGCAATCACGTGTTTTCATTACCTATATTTCTGCCTTAAAGATAAAATTATGTATTTTACTATAAAAAGAAACACGCTTAAGAGTGTGCAAATATTTTTCCTATAAAACTGCTAAAAAAACTGCTAAGAACATAATTTACCATAAACTAAACATTTTAAAAGAACTTATAAAACAAGTTGACTTTAAAAACCACTATTCATACCATTCTGTAAAATTTAAAACTTTTAATTGCATATTCAAATTTAAAACCTACTTAGAATATAAGTTTTCAACACATCAAATTTTTAAAACTAAGTAAACCTCATCAAAGACATTAGTTACACTTCTGTAAGTCTCTGTGTTATTCATGTGTGTGTGCATGTGCATGTGTGTGTATGTGTGTGTGCAATGTAAAGGTTGGTAAAAGTATTTGCATTTATCCAATTATGGAGATTCCTCTGTAAGTCTATTTGGTAACTAACCTACTAGAACACCTGAACATCACGGTACATTATGAAGCTTACAATCATAAGCTTTATCTGTGGTTTTAGAAAAACTAATTTTTCTGTATTATCACCTTATATATAAAATGTGAGTTAGAGCATTGTCTCTGAAGAGATTTAAGTCAACTTTATGTCTTACATAACAGCCACTGTATATCAATTATCATTGACTCCACTGACCCCGGATACTAAGTATTTCACCTTAACTGATCTCAAACCTGCTCTTCCAGTAGAATTCCTCACCTCAGAACATAGTAAATGACCTCTCTGTCCTGTCATCTGCTCAGTTCAACATTTTCAGGGTCATTTTTAATTCCTCTCATTCTCTCACTCCAAAAGATTAGTTAAATCCTGGAGACTCTACCTTCAAAATAGATCCCGAATTTGACATTTGTCACTTCTAACACCATCATCCTTCCAAGCCCCCAGCACCTCCAGCCTGAGTTATTCTAATAACCCTCACCTAGTCCATGATTCCTTTGCCTCTGGCTACTCTTTTTATAAGTTCTTCCCCAATTACTCCATTTTAAATTGAAAGCTACTCCCACCCCAGCGCTCACCACCCCCTTTATTCACAGCCATTGTTCAACATAATACCACAGCCTTCCATTTATGGTCTATGTCCTCCAATCAGAACATAAGCATCATGACTGCAGGGATTTCTGTCTGTCCACTACTAGACCCCCAAGAACTAGGACACAGCAGGCATCCAGTCAAACTGCTGGATGACTAACTATCCCATTCCCTTTCACCTCAACTTTCTGCTCTGGATGCTCTCTCCCTTCACACACATATTTTTCCAGATGTCCTAAAAAGTGGTGTCAAAAGATTTCGAAGTAAGCCCTAAACACCAGGGACTGGTAGAATGAGAACATAATGGCACAGTTACGCATTCTCAATCCTCTGTCATGTCCGGAAGAGCTGTGTCTGCCGTTTGCTGCCCCTCCACCTCTGCAACCGTGATTTACAGCCTAAGCCTAGACTCCTTGATTGGCACAGAGGGCCCACTGCCTGCCCTCACGTGGGAAATAACCACACATACTAGAGCAGAGGAAACAGCAGGGAAGTATTTTGTGGAGAACCAGTGGACTGATAACTGGCGATTCTATGCTGACCCCTTCCCCACAGAGGCCAAAGCACTCCCGGGCGGAGATTCTTCCTCAGTGATTGGCCTGGAGTTCTGGCTGACGTCAGTCCTAACTGAGCTTCGTGTGGCGTGCAGGAGACCCGGCGGTGGCATTTGCTATGGCAAATGCTTAGGTCCTTCAGTTAATTCCCAGAATACCTAGCACATATTCAGGTGGCTGTTTTGATTTGTTTGTTCTGAGCTTTCCTAGCACATATGCAAATGTTATGGTACAAGTTTTTTCAGCTAAGAGTTTCTGGCTGAGAGGAAAAGAGAAGGAATGTTAGGGTGAGAGCAAGTCCAATAACTGCTCTCTGAAACCGGCCCTCCCATCTCCCTTGTTTTACTGGTTCTAAAGTAAACATTTGTTCCACACTAACAATTTCGAATTTAGAAAAGACTTAAAAAGATCTGATGTGGCCAGGATGCATCACTTACAGGCTTCAGGAGGCATAGCTTTTATTTAGAAACAGAAAGGACTTTGCAAAGCAGTATTAAAATAAATTTTGAGGGCCACAGTGTACATTCCAGTTCACGTGAGTCTGCTGTCTTAAGTTCCAAGAGCTGAATGCTGCCCTCCTAAAGTCATTAAGTCCTGGGTTTGCACACATGTAAACTGTATGCAAAGAGGAACAGGAGGGGCTCTCCGGCTTCGTTCTTCTTACTGTATGACACAGTCTTGACTCCCGCAGCAACATTTGCCCCAACTAGTTTGCATTTAATTTTCGAAAAATCCTCAAGTCTTATCAGGATTTGGGTTTTTCTCTTGTTATGCTGACTTCAACCTCTGGAACTGTCCACTGTTGAGAAACCAGCACAGACTAAGAGATTTTATCACTGCTAAAATCAATTGACTTCTAAACATATTTTTCTGGAACATAATACAGTGAGAGCTTGATACTTACCCGTAAGTGTTCTCTTCCACAGAGTCACACCCTCTGGACAAACGCATGTGAGATCCATACTCTCTGGATAAATAAGTGTGCATCCTCATGGACCTTGGAAGACACTGAAAAGTAAATTCCTCTATTGCTTAAGTGCATGCCTTAAGGGCAGCAACCATTCCTCTCGCATGTTACTGCACAGCTGGCGTCCCAATTCCAAGTCCTCAAAAACAATGAGATATTTGATAAATGAGATAATAGACATTTCCAAATTTAAAAAAAACTATTCTCATTCAAGGAAAATATAATTGACCCTTTTGTGATGAAAATGTATTCTTTTAGTTCATATGAATGGTGCAAGGAAGTATTTTGTAAAAAAAAAAAATTAAAAAGTGATACTTTCCTTGCAGAGAGGGAAATAGTCTGCCTCCAATACACCTGCACTGTATCCATCAAAAGATATTTCTCTTTATAACACACAAAGTTGAGAAGCATTATCTATGTCATGGGTTTGTTCCAAAGAGTATTTGTACATGAATACTTTGGATTCACATATTCTCAAACTAATCTTACTGAATAAAACTAAAAAGTACATTAACAGTGAGTTGTACTAGTAAAAGGTAAAGGAGCTTCAAAATTACAAAGCATCTTCTTGTATTTTTACACACAACATCACCGTTAATTTTAATGAAATAACAGGGATTTAAACTTAAAATATTATGGGGCTAGGACTTGTCAAAAATCTGGAGTACTGCGGGCAACAGCAGAGGGAATCTTCAGTAATTAACAGGTCTTTTCATTATAAAATTGTAATATTTGTAGAAGACTTAAAATTCAGATACACATGACTACCTGGAACTGTAAGATGCCCGTAACAATTAACTGTGCTACCTCATTCCTTTCCTATCCTTGGCGGCCACATCTCACACCAAATAAATGGCAAAGGAACTAGCTGACAGCACAGAAAATCAGTCTGGCAGGGAAACTAAAGTGTAGACAATAAACACCAACAACAAGGAATGTGCTTTTCCCTTCTTTCAATCTGTATTTCAGTGATAAATACAAGGTTCATGAGGAGGTACACATATTGATGCCCTGGAGAGCCCGTTCTATCAAGAGACAGACACTGTTACAGACTACTGCATACATGTGATGAGGTATCTTCCTGTGTAAGATCAGAGGACTAACAGGATGAATACATTTCAAGACTATGCTTTTGAAACTGAGCTTCCATTTGGATTATCCAGGATCAGTCGTTTTTACATATAAAAATTAGAATATAGGTAATTTTATAATTTCAGCTTAAAATGTAAAGCAGCAGATTAAAACTTTGCAAAAGAAAACATGTACTCATTAAAGAAATTTACTGGATGTGATAGCTAAGAGAACATATCTATTCTATAAATAATAGAAACTATTTACTTTCAAATGATCTACTATAGCAATAGTTAAATTTTTTGAAAAAAAACCTGCTTTTTGAAGAAAAATGTAGCTTATGGAAAGTCCGACAATTTCTATAAGCAAATAGAAACAGCTTTTTTTCCTAATAAGTCATTATACTTTTATTACCATCTATCCTCAACTCTCTTTAAAGTAGTTCATTAAAAATCTAATTCTGGAAGCTGGGCGTGGTGGCTCACGCCTGTAATCCCAGCACTAGGGAGGCAGAGACAGGAGGATTGCTGAGTTCGAGGCTTGCCTGGGCTACATAGTGAGCTCAGAGCCAGCCTGAACTACCAAGTGAGACCCTGTCTCAAAAAAAAAAAATCTAATTCTGGGGCCTGGGGATTTAGCTCAGTGGTTCTGGCATCTGCCTTTCAAGTGCAAGGTTCTGAGTTCGTTTGATCCCTGGATCCCTGGTAACCACATACCACAATGCTGGGTGTGGTGGCTCACACCTATATAATCCCAGCACTCAGGAAGCAGAGGCAGGAGGATTGCTGTAAGTTTGAGGCTTGCCTGGGCTACATAGTGAGCTCAGGGCCAGCCTGAATTACAAAGCAAGACCCTGTCTCAAAAAAAAAAAAATCTAATTCTGAAGATAAGGCAATTTTAATTTCATTCACAGTGGTTTTTTAAATACTCATATCATGCTAAGGATTCTGGGAAACTGGCAGAATGTCAAAGATGTGATTATCTTCCAGTAACTCCTGCTGGTTATATATTTTCAAGCACTCAAGAAATATCCATTTACCTTGAAAGCCTTGTGCTGGGTGCTGAAGAGCTAGCAATATGCGAGCAGGGCTAGCGGGACTAGCAACGTACCTTACATTCTTACAACACCGCTAATCTTATTCTTCAGACCATGAAAACCACTAAGGATGAGATGTAGGGACAAAATAAAAGTACCTAGTAAGTGACCACTGAGGTGTCAGGGTGGCTGTCCTGTGAAATGACAACTGACATGTAGAGAAAAAAATTACCTAGGCCAAGAGTGGGAGTGGGGAGACAGAAAAACAAGATGAATAGTGTCCCCCACACTGAGATGTAAAGTACTGCTTAGATTTAAAAAAGTAAAAGAAAACCAATCAGTGTGCCAGAGCATACTGCAAGAGGGTTTTGCTGAGGCAGTGAAATAGTCCCACTTATGCAAAGACTTACATTCATTAGTGAGAGAATATGCAAATTATAATTTTAAATGCTTTGAAATATCATGTTGACCAAGAAGTTGAAAATGAATCCAGAGAGAAATAGGAGGAGGCAAAGGATGAAGATCCTACGGAAAGCTATTAAGCTTAAGAAAACTCTACTAGCTTGGACTGCGGTGGAGGTAGTGTGACTAGAGAGAAAAGAACAGACTTAAGAAATGATTAAGACATAAACAGGATTACATAAGTGAGTAGTACAAGAACCAGTGTTGTCACAGATGACTCATCAAATCCAGCTTGTAAACCAGGGAGAGAACGGTAGTACACTTTCGCATCAGGGATCCTGGAGGAGTCTCAGGTGGTAGAGGAAATATCATGAGCTCAGTTTTGCACCTGTTAATTCTGAGATGCTTTTATGACATGTAAATAGTGATTGTAAGTAGAGATCTGCTACTGTGAAAGGATCTGCCATAATAAATGAATTTATGTAGAAGATATTTAAAGACACAGATGTGAAAGAGAAAAAAAGAGACAAAAATGAAAAGCTGCCACTGAAAACATAATTTACCTCAACAAAATAAGGGCGTTTAAGAACACAATGTTTGTACAGCATAAGGAAGTTATCACAAGTGTTTTGAAGAATATTTAGTTTCAGGTTACAGGTTATTCCTAACCAATCATTAGAAAATAAACAACTTAGCTATCAAAGTAGGGTGGCTCCAGGATACAGTACAGGCATATATGAGTGTATAGAGCCTATTCAGGGTTTAAACAGACACAGGAGGGATAATACTGTTCTGATAGTAAACCAAGGAGGAAAAATAAAAAGATGGGAGCTTCCTCTTTCAATCGTGGCAAACTGGGTGAGGTAAGGATAACTGTAAAAGTTGACAGAGTATAGAAAGTTTGTGGCAGATATGTTAAAGAGTAAAATACAAATTCTAGAACAGAAACATACAATAATAAAAATCAAAGGTTACACAGAGATGAAATAGCAGACTGGAAGACGGGCCAGGAAAAAAAAAACCCAAAATGTATCTCAAAGAGAAATAAAGTCTGCAAGAGACACATAAATTACTATGAACATGTTTAACACATATGCAGCTGGAGCCCTAGAAGAAGGGAGAGAAGGTTAAGCAGAATCACACTTGAAAAAAATGATAGCTAAGAATTTTTCAAATATGACAGAAGAAAATAATCCACAGACCATACATACATGTAAAAAGAAACCCATATTTAGGCTCTACAAAACCTGTGCTCAGGCATCTCTATTTAAAGTCCTGCAAAATACATTTTCAGGCCAACAGACACTGACAGAATTTGTCATCAGCAGACTTGCACTGAAGATATTAAAGAAGGTCCTTCGGGAAGAATACTGACTCCAAAACTGACAAATTTGGGGTAAACCTACGTAAATATTGGTTATATCACACAATAACAACATTTGTAGGCTTGAAATATACAATTTAAATAGTTGGAAACAACACATGAATTAAAAGAGGATGAAGTGGAGTTAAAGTTACATGGTTTGTGTATCATCTAGGAAGAAGGTAAAAATACCAATGACCATTCGATAACATGTCTGTATTTTAGTACCTCAGGTCATTGAACAAAAGCAAAGTAGAAAAATGTATCACTTCCAAGCTGACAGAAGTAGAAGGGACAACATGATGAAACTACCTAATTTTTAAAAAGGAAATAAATGAGAAAAAGGAACACAGAGCAGTTGGCAAAAAGACAAGGCAAAGACAGTAGAGAAAGATGATATGCAATTAGTTAAATTAAATGTAAGGAGATGGGCTCTTCTAATTAAAATAGCTGTCATGCTGGTTGAAAAATAAACCCCCATCATGTTGCTTACAAAAAAAAATCTAAAATGTGTGGATATATGAGGAGATCCTTCAAAACATCACCCACAAAGGGTTTAGATCCAGAATCCATAGTATTACTCCATTTAGCAGCTATCCTACAATTTATTTATCATCTGCACAGAGATACTTGGTTTTCAGCTTTAAAGAAAGTGCAATGAACATTCAAGTACAACTCAGTTCTACCTCCAGCCCAGGACTGAGGATTGAACCCACGGCCTTCACGCTGTGCGACATCCCTAGCTCCAGCCCTACTTTTTTTTCTTTTTTATTTTGAGACGTGGTTTTAAATAATTGCTAAATTACCCAGGCTGAGCTAGAACCTATGATTCTCCTGTCTCAGCCTCCTAGAGTGCTGGGACCGCAGGCATATGGCACCACACCCTTCTCCATGTTCAAGTCTGTAAGTAAACATATACTTCTGTTTTTCTTAATCCTCCAGAGTGAAATGGCGGAGTGGTGCAGTAAATACATCCTTAAATTTTTTGAGTAATGATCAAATTATTTCCCAAAGTGGCTGCACATTTTACATTCCCACCAGCAGTGCATGAGTTTTGAATTGTTCCTTATTCTTGCCAATACTTGGAATGGTCAGGTTTCTTTTTTAAATAGGTGTACAGTAGATTTGCTTAGCCTTCTCTAATGTTTAACAATGTTCAGCCCTTCTGCTAATGGCCATCCACAATCTTCTTTGGTGAGTATCTTTTAAATATTTTCCCATACTTTTAAGTCAAACTGTTTTGAATTTTGAATAATTTTATATTTTGAACAGGTGTCCATTATAAAATATGTGATTTACAAACACTACTCCCATTCTGACTTGGCTTTTCATTCTCTTCCAGTGTCTTCTGAAGAGTATATACATCCGATTTTTCAATTTTTTTCTTCTGTGGATCAAGCTGTTAATCTCGTATGTAAGAAATCTTTGTCAAACTCATCCAGGGTACAAAAATATTTTGTCTTCTGGAAATTTTTATAATTCTATTTGACATTTATACTGATTGTCTATTTTGAGTTAATTTTTAATATGGTTCAATGTTAAGAACATGTTCCCCAATTGTTCCAGAACCATTTCTTGAAAAAGCTACCCTCTCTACACTAAACTGCCTTTACACTTGCACTGAAAAGCCAACTGACAATATTTAGTGTGTGTGTGTGTGTGAATTGTCCCATTTCTGCCTTTTCACTAATACTATACCGTCTTAATCATTGTAGCTGCATATTATGTCTTCAAACCAGGTAGTGCAAGTCCTCTAGCTTTGTTTCTTATTTTCAAAGTTATTTTGGCTACTATGGGTCTTTTACATATTTGTACATCTTTTAAAATTAGTTTAGCATTTCTTATCACTCTTTGTCCCCCCAAAAAGACCCTAACCTGATAGATTTTATTTTTTCATTAAATATACACACTATTGTGGGGCAAAACTGACATATTTGCCTAATTCTCTTATTATTTCCTTTCAACAATGCTCTGTAGTGGTCTTTATCATTATTTATATGTGTATATGTCTGAAATATCATGTACCAGATTTATTCATGAGCATTACATAAAGCTACCAAGATAGTTTAAGAAAAAAGTATAATTTTGAATTATTTGCTGACATACAACTGAATTTATGTTGATCCTGTATCTTGCAAATTCTATTCCTATGTAGTAGTTCTAGTATTTTTCTTTTGCAGATTCTTACATTTTCTGAAAAGACAGCTTTACATCTTTCTCTGCAATGTAATTTCTTTCATTGACTTTTGTTGCCCTATGTATAACTGGCTAGAATATCTAGTACAACAATAAAAGTGGTAAGAATGGAGATGTGGCTCATTGGTAGAGTGCTTACCTGGCATGCCCCGGGTTTGAGCTCCAGCACTGCCAGTACATACATACATATATATGTGAATAAGCTTTTGACCTTTTCCTGAGTGTTGCGGAAAGTCGTGGCCTTTCATCTTTAAGTTTGAAGGGTATTATCTATAGGATTTTTCTCAGAGAAAACTTGTCTATTCTGTTGATTCCTAGCCCAGTGTGCCTCACCCCAAAAAGGCCTGTTGAATTTTTGTAAATGCTTTAACTAAATCTATGGAGATGATTTAGATGTGATGTTGTTTCCTTTTTCATTTGCAAATGTGAAGATTTATGATGACTAGGTTTTTAATTTTTTCTTGCAGGATTTTATATCCTAAAGGGCAAGTGGAACCCATTGCTTTGTTTTTAAGCCCTGGAACTGTTCCTTATCCTTTTAGAAGCTTAACTGCACATTTAAAAGAGTTACAGAGATTCCAGTTACACTTTATTGCAGACAGGGTAGAAACAACTAATAACTAAATGACTAAGAAGTACATACGAGAATACTATTGTCCAACAGAATTTTCCAAACAACTAATTCTAGGTCTTTAGAAATACTAGTTTATGTAAATACATACCTCAAAAACTAAATATTTAGTAACTATCATTTAACGAATTAATATTGTAGTTAGTAATGTCAGTCTATTTATCCTAAATGTTTATAAATAGTTACAAAGATAAAAAGGAAAAACATAACATGGGCGGTATCCTCAAAATGCACTGTGATCAATATACATTTATTTTTGAGTTATAAATCACAGAAGAAAATGCAGTTTGTATCATCTGCTCCTGCTTTCCAATTTCTCTGAACTAGAAGAAGGATTAAAAAATATGCCTCCTGGGCCATGAAACTTCCTACTGAGGTCAACTCTGATCCTTACAATCATCTTCCATCAAACTGACATTGCAGGAAATATTTTACTTTCTTCTCTGCCTTCCTTCATATCAAAGTGTCCCTAAATGTTTAGCCTGTCGATAGAGTACTGTACTGTGAGCTTTCTATGATTGGTACATAACCAAGGACATCATGTTCTGCATATGATATACAACAGTGTTGACTTCACAAAATCTTTTGCTTTTCTCAGACTTTTATCTCAGAACACATCATCTAATGTGAGGAAAACAACTTTTTTTTTTTTGAGACAGGGTCTCACTTTGTAGTTCAGGCTGATCCTGAGCTCACTATGTAGCCCAGGCAAGCCTCAAACTCAGCAATCCTCCTGTCTCTGCCTCCCAAGTGTTGGGATTACAGGCATTAGCCCCACACCCAGCACTGTGGTATGTGGTACTGATTGCTGGTGGGCACAAGTCACCACGTCCAGCATTGTTGTATGTAGTTACCAGGATCAAACTCAGGACCTTGTGCTTGCAAGGCAGGTGCTGGAACCACTGAGCTAAATCTCTGGCCTGGAAAAGAACATTTTTAAGTGGCAAACCAAATACAAAAGCAATTAGTATCATCTGTTTGCACTCTTTAAGTCCTTAGTTAAAACTATTTAAGGGTAGAACTGTCAAAACACACCTTTATTTCAAGGTTTTAAAAACAACCCAACAAAATATTCATACTCAAGCACTTAACTTTTAGGCATATATGTATCAAAGAAGCATAAGTAAATCATGTGGAATCATGAAGTTTTTAAAAATATGTCTCAAGCATGAAGGACAGTGCCTGGTCTACAATGAGTGCTTGACACATTATTACTATTTGTCCACTTAACTGCACTGCTTGAAATAAGATGTTCAAAAAGGAAAATTTCTCATTCACAAATATCTGTTTACAAAGTAAATGCTCTCTATATATATTTCAAAATAAGGAAGAGGTGGTGTAACTTGGTTGTAACATGATTTCAGAGGATTCAATCCATGGTCAGCTCACTCCAAGGCAAAAACATTATGGCAGTAGGGCACAGTTGATGACAGCCAGGAAGCAGAGTGAAGAAACAGTGTCAGAGAGGAAGGGGCCAGGAATCATAACAGTACCCAAGGGCATGCCTTCATGATCCCCCCAGACACATTCAGAAGTGTGCTTTACTAATCCTGTGGGAACTTCCCAAGCCAATTAGGTTTAACCATTCGCATCCCACCTCCTATCAACTTGACACCTAAATGTATATTAACTCATCCTCAATCTCTAGATAAACACCACTAGAAACTAATAATTCCTCCTAGCATTCTAAAACAATCCCATGTATGACCAAAACATAATAATGTCTTTCCCAAAGTCTCACAGTCCCAACACTGCTAAAAAGTCCAAGTCCAAGTCTCTTCTAAGACTCAGGCAAACTCTTAGCTGTGAACTCTTGTAAAAATTAAAAACAACTTCCCCAGTTCCAAAAAAACAAAACAAAACAAAAACAAAAAAATTAAAAACAACTTACATAACCCATCACAAGACTGACATTAGTTTTCCTATTGCTATTATAACATACTAACAGAAATTGAGTGGCTTAAAACAACAAAAATTTAACCTGTCACAGTTTTAGAAGGAAGAAATCCTAAATCAATGTGACTTGGCCAAAATCAAAGTATTAGCAAGATCATATTCCCTCCAGAGGCTCCAAGGTAAATCACTTCCTTGTCCCTTCTAACTTCTAGTAGTTTCTGTTATTCTTCGGCTTGTGGCCATCATTCCACTACCTGTCATGGCCTGATTTTCTGTGTATGTGTCAAATCTTCCTCTTCCTCTCTTCAGGGCAAATGTATAGCACCTAGGCTCCACCTAAATAATCCTGGATCATCTCACTATCTCAAGAGATTTAACTGTAGCTAAAAAAGACTCTTTTTCCAAATAAGTAATACAGTCTCCAGGGATTAGGACCAATCACATAAGGAATTTTCATGCAAGAGGTTATATGATTGGTGCTTTTAGAAAATCTCTCTGAATGAGTGGGATCTAACAGGAAAAGTAGAAGCAGTAGGTCCAGTGGAAGGCTGTTACAATAACCAGATGAGGCAACAAAAGATTGAGAAGTGAAATTATACTTAAGGGATCTGGTATAGTCAAGACTTGCTAGTGAGGAGGTTGAATGCTAGGTAAGAGTCAGGCCTCCTATTCAAACCTAATTGTACCACATGCTGGCTTTGTGACTTTGAGCAAGTTATTTAAATCATTTTTCCTCTATCAAGTACCCATTATACAAGAGCTATCAGGCTTCAGAAACAAAAGTATATAAAATATTTGATAAGAGTATAATAAAGTCTTGGTAAATATCTGCTATTTTCTATATGCCTGACACTGTACATTTTTACTACATAACCTTCTGACATATATGAACTAAAATATAAGTGAAAAGCCAATGAAATGAATTTAATGACAGAAAACTTTTCGCACTGCATTATAAAGAAGTCACCTATGATATATAATGTAATTAAGTATACCATTACCATTTAAATTTTATAAAGAACTACAGTACTTTAGAACTTCAACAATTTTTCACTTCTAGATAATAGATTTCAAATCAAATATTAAATTTAACATCTCAGATTTAAATTTAATATATTGTAGGAAATAAAAACAATCAAATAAAAACCATACAAAAGTTTATTTCTTTTTCTAAAGATAGCCTAGGCTTAAATTGTATACAGTAAATACATTAAAGCAACTATGGTGGGTTTTGGGTTTTTTTTCGGGTGGGGGGGAACGAGGGGTCAAACTCAGGCCCTTGTACTTCCAGGTCAGATGCGAACCCACTTGAGCTAAATCCTGGGCCTATGTTTTAAGGTGTCTCCACATTTAGGAAGTTTAAAAAGGACATCAAAATATTTCCTTCTAGATTCTTATTTAAATTTAGCCTTGAGATGAGTGAACTGAACAGCTTGCACTACCATCCACTGTCTACCTCCAATATAATTTAGAAAATAAATTGTGAAAATACAATTCAATTTGTCAATTCTAATCTTGTTTCTACCATTTTATTTAACCTTAAATTCCTGCATTTCCAAAACAGTGAAAATAGCAGCCTATTTTTAAAAATAATTTCAGTTAATGTATTATTATAAGGATGAAATATAATAAACACTTTAAAATATCAGTGGTGAAATTTTATAATGCATAAAGCCAGTAAAATTGCCAGTAGCATTTTATCCAATGTCCTTTAAGTTAAAGACAAAAGGAAGGATGAGATCTAAAGGCAGCTTCTACTCCTGTTACAAATGAACCTTAGGAATGACTACTTGATGAATGAAATGTTTACTGTTGACATTTTCAATTCTCTCAATGTATCATTCATATAAGACCCATATTAGTAAGTGGTTAGATTATGTTTCCCTGTGAACTTAACAGACCATCAACATAGATGCTAAAAACCATCAAAATTACTGAATGTTCAAAGAAGAAATTTGGAAGTCATCCCTCACTTTCTGAGGGAATTCATTCCTCACCAAGTTCTCTCCATTCTAACCCAGCAGACATACCTCAGATTTTCTAGCACTCTCTAGAGCCCTAACTAGTTGTCTTAACCCAAGCCACCATCAAAATCATGAAGACCAGTGCCAAAGCTTCATACTTGTCCCATTCCAATCCACTCCACATGGTAACCAGAATGATGGTGTAAAATGTAAGTGGGATTGTCACTGTCCTGCTTAAAGTCTTCCCTGGCTTTCCACTGAAAAGCCAACGCTTGTGGACTGTCACTGGCTGTCTCTCTAGTCTCTTTCCATGTCACTCCTACTCTCTGGGTCCCAGCCACACTTGCCTCTCACCTTCACCAAGCTCTGGGTCTAAACCACACTCTTCCTTGACTCTCCTAAGTTGCCCAGGCTAGTCTTGAACTTGTTCTTTTCCTGTCTCAGGCACCCAGATCGCTGGCATTACAAGCACGCCCCACCACACCAAACTTCAAAGAGGTTTCTCTTGCTGGGTGTGGTAGTATATGTCTATAATCCCAGCACTTGGGAGGCTGAGGCAGGAAGCTCACCACAATAAGTTTGAGGCCTGCCTGGGCTACACAGTGGCTTCAAGCCCAGCCTGAACTACATAGCAAGATCTTAGCTCAAAAAGGAGATGGATTTCTTGCACTGTCATGTCATAGCAAATCTCCCTGTTGTTTTCCTATTTTATCAGTATCTCTTAAGAGTTTTTACCATAAATAATAGACATTTTCATTTTATATTTTTAGTTTACTTCTTTAAAGACTGTTTCTCCCTTTGTACTACAACCCCCTGAGGTCAGGTTTCTTGTCTTCTTTGTTCACTTTTATTTCTCCAGTGCTTAGAACAGTGCTTGATACTTGAGAAATATTCAGCAAATATTTACCAAAGAAGGAGAATGCCGTTTTATTAAATGCTCGCTTTGGAACACAAGCCTGATTTTCCATAAAATTAACTAAGAAATTTGGCCATGGGAAGATGAACAAAGTGGATATGAGATTTTTGTCATGGCTTTACCACTCACACAAGCATAGCAGTTGTGAAGAGAGTGTTAGCCAGAGTATCAGTATGTCAGTCTCTGCAGTGATGTCTAAACTGTTTTCCGCATCGTGTGAGTTTCAGCATTTGAAACAGGAGATGAAATATTTGACTACTGATACTAAAAATTAAATTCCCCATAAAAGTGTTATTGTTGGGAGTTGCTTCCATAACCCCTTCTAATTTTCATACTTCAGCAGTCCTCATAAAGTAAGACTAACACAGTGCTCCATTACATGTACTTGACCTTTAATTCTTTTCCATAGTCTTTAGCTCCTCCTGACATGGAGACTCTTCTACTTTTTTGGGTAGCTCTTTCAAACTCAGAACAGGACAAGACAAATGAGGGTCCTAATTAAATGTCGCTTACTGATTAAAGAAACAAAAGAAATTATTTAGCAGTGAATGAATATTTTCTGAGTACAAATCGATCACCATACACTTTCCTTGCTTCCATCTGATTAATTAGTCCTCTGTTTTATGGATCAATTTTAATTACTTTAAAAGCTGATTAGAACTATATCTTCTACAACTTAATTATACCTATAGTTTTAGAATATACATCTGATATTGCAGATAAATATGATGTATACATGAATACATATTCTTTTCTTGCTCTCTTTGGCGCTCAGAATTGAACCCAGACCCTCCCAAGTAATGCAAGTGCACACATATCCTGTATACATTCCTATAAAATTAAGATTTCTTGGGAGATGCTAACCATCTTTCTTGTAAACCCATTAGCAAAAGAATGTGGCAAAATAATGTAGAGACCTCTAATGGTCATTGCTTTCAACTTTTCACCTTTTATTCTTGCTTTATACAACTTTGGACATTCAATATGCTTTCTATGGACCAGATTAGCCAGTTCAACATCATTTAGGATGTTTAATCTTTTGGGCTTTAAATCTTACGTGTTTACTGACATTAACTCTATAGTTGAGAGGCTCAAAACACTTGTGTTTTTCCTGTTATTTAATGTTCAAGTGTCATACTAATAAGTTTAGGTTAGTTAATACTATTAAAACTGAATGTGAAAATAAATTTTGTGTAGATTAATTTCTTTGAAATTATGGCATGATTCTGGGGAAAGTAGAAATTAAAAAGCTTATTCACTTGCCAATCACATGCAGTGCCAAAATAAACATCATCTCAGTTTACCATTGTAACCATTAAAAACTATCACAATGCCTCTATAGAAATGTGGGCATTTTGCAAAAAATAACATAATCCTGATTTAAATCATGATAATGAGAAACATGCTAGAGATGACTAAAAATAAAACCCAAGGACACACAAATAGGTAGTGTTTTAGGTATATATAAATTAATTAAAATTTAATAAAATGGTTATAATCAAGCACGAGGTAAAAACTCACTGTAGCAAACATTATCTCCCTTAGCATGTGAGCTGTCTGACCCCATTAAGCTCCTGAAGGACACAAAGACTACTGTTGTAGTCAAGTTCTTATGAAGAGGAGACTTTACATATAAGTGAAATATGACTAAGCATTTCATGACAGTCTTAACTGATATTAAGCAGCTGAGAGAAACGATATGATGGTAGATAAAACACTTATATTCATAGTAGGAAAACTAACTCTGAATGAATTAAGAATCAAGAATACATATATAAAACTAAAATTATAATGCCTATAATGTAATCTTTATGCCAAGATTCTTCACAAGTCACCAAAGGATCTCTATTAGGAATAATGGTTAAATTATATTATCAATGTTACAGAAAAATTAGTGCATTAATTTATATTTCAATCACCAAGGTATCTTTTATAATAATTAAGATTTTGAGCATTACAAAGTTAATTTTAAAACATATCTACTGAAAATCTTACTGAAGAAATCTTTATAGTATATAATAATGTTTTCCCCACTCAAATATTAGATACAAAATGTCAGCTTTGCATCAAAGTTCCAACATTTTCCCCCAAGAATGACAACATGCTACTGGGAAGAAATGAGAAATTTAAATCTTATTTCATACCAACTTACTTTGACTTTTGGCAAAACTCTGCGAAGTGTCTCAGTAGGATTCTGTCGCATGAGAAATGGAAGATTCGCAATTACACTTGTCCCTTGGATATCTTGACCAGAACTTCCGAAGAAAACACAAATTTTAAACTTGTAATTATAAACACAGTTGTTGGCATATGATCATAAAAAGAATGAACTGATTTAGAGTTTTAAACACATCGAGATATTAAAACAAAAGCAGTAATAACATTTCATTAAGTAAATCATAACGAATACATGAAATATTATGGTTGGGCTAACTAAGATTTTCTATGAACATGTCTTAAGTCTTGAAAGCCTTATTAGTGACCTTAAAATTTGACAAAATTTTCCTGTGACTTTTCAATTTGTTGTACTTCATAAATGTATATGATAAAAATTATTATCATAACATAATAATCATGGCAATAACAGGAATAGCATTAACATCAACCACAACAAGTCATACAACTTTCTTCGAGCACCATGACATTACTAGTTATAACAAACTGGTCATGAGTTGCCAGAAACTTCTTAAAATATACATACACACCATATTCAAAAATTTAGCCAGGTATACTCATTCATTAAGGTTTTACCAAAATAATCTGTGGTACTCTAGTAGCCTATGTATTCTGAAAAGTATTTAGATTTTTCTGAAAACCTATTTCCATGAACTACAAAAAAATCCTTTGCTTTTTTAAAATTCGGTACTGGGGATAGAACCCAGGGTTCTCGGCCTGCTAGGTAAGC
Organism: Thryonomys swinderianus; assembly: GCA_004025085.1. Classification (NCBI taxonomy): domain Eukaryota; kingdom Metazoa; phylum Chordata; class Mammalia; order Rodentia; family Thryonomyidae; genus Thryonomys; species Thryonomys swinderianus. Next base: position 2,054 of record PVIC010023671.1, on the reverse strand, counting down.
ACTCTATCACCGAGCTGCATCCCTAACCTAATCTTTTGCTTTTTAAATATTTCTTAAGTGACGTAAATTTTGAAAGTACTTGAAATGTATAAAAAAGATACTAGTATGCAACTCAAGGGAAATTTACCTACTTGTAATGCACATCAACTTAAATATTAACTGTTAATGCCATAACATTAGCTTCTAAAATTCTTTTTACTTATCTCCAAATAGAACTATTTTAATTACATGTACTTTAGACTTTAATACATCTTTAATGTTTAAAAATAGCACATTTTTTGGGCCGGAGGGTTGGTTAGCTCAGTGGTTCCAGCACCTGCCTCGCAAGCGCAAGGTCCGGAGTTCGATCCCCGGTAACCATATACAATGCTGGGCGTGGAGACTCACGCCCACCAGCTATCAATACCACATACCACAGTGCCAGGCGTGGTGGCTCATGCCTGTCATCCCTCGGGAGGCAGAGGCAGGAGGATTGCTGAGTTCGAGGCTTGCCTGGGCTACATAGTGAGCTCAGGGCCAGCCTGAACTACAAAGCAAGACCCTGTCTCAAAAAAAAAGCACATTTTTGCTTCAAGTTTTATCAATTCTGTTCATAAAAAGCATATTATGCTTCTAAATGAAGCTATTCTGCTATCAAAAAACCTTTTACCCTAATATAGAAAGGTAGGCTGTGACATCTATGACACTATGATTTTTAACTGTTCTATTTTCTAAGTGAATCTTTTGACAAAGGATTTTTCTAAGTGAAGCCTTCCATATACAAAGTTGAGAAGGAAAACAGAAAAATGTCAGATGTGAAATAGAAGGTGTCAATATAGAATCCAAAAAGGGAAACCAAAGTTGCATTGACAAATATTGTATGTACTGAATGAAATGGTGGCCCTCTAAAAGGTATGCCTATACTCTCACACTGGAATTTGTAGGGTTTTCTTAATTTTCAAAAGGATCATAAGCTCAAGAGATCATCCTAAATTATCTGAGTCTGCCCTAAATCCAATAATACATGTGTGCTTAAAAGAGTCCCTTGGAGGAAAATACAGAACAGAAGAGGTAGTTTGATTGGAGCCACAAGATGGTGGGGTGCAGCCAGGCCAGGGAATGCTGAAGTCCTCCAGGAGGGAGGACTGTAGAGCTGTGAGGAAAGTACCCTGTGTTGTTTCAGGCCACCCCACTTGTGATAACTTGCTACAATGGCCACAGGAAACAAAAACACTAGGAAGAACTCAAGGGGAGAAGTTCAGTAAGTATTTCTTGAAATGTTGGATGAGTTGAGGGCTAGCTAGATAAATGGATGTTAGGAATATTTAATATTGAATACTCAGTGAATTCTATTCACTAACTTACAATAAGGAAAAGGATTATTTCTAATACCTAACAGATCTGAAGGCAAAACATTTCCCAGGAAGGCAAGAAGACAACAGAAATAAAATAAAGAAGACAAACAGAAAACACAAATAAAATGGTAGACTTTGGCTACAATGTCAACAATTACATTTAAATATAAATGGGCTAAACACATCAATTAGAAAGCAAGGTTGTGCAAAGTGGATTAAAACTATGACAACTAAATGCAGCCTGTATAGAGCTCATTTGAAATAGAATAATAACCAGGTTGAAAATAAAGAATGAAAAATGGTATATTTTGGAACTGTGAACCACTGGAAACAGAAGTAGCTATATTAATGGCAGATTAAATAAATCTGAGAAAAGAAAATCACCAGAAATAGACAGGGATGCTATATAATTTAAATATAATGATAATAATAATAGAGAAAATGAATGAAACAAAGACTTGGTTATTTTTAAAGATCAATAAAACTAGGGCCGGAGATTTATCTCAGTGGTTCCAGCGCCTGCCTCGCAAGCACAAGGCTGAGTTCGATCCCGGTAACCACATACAATGCTGGGCATGGTGGCTCACGCCTGTAATCTCAGCACTCGGGAGGCAGAGACAGGAGGATTACTGAGTTCGAGGCTTGCCTGGGCTACATAATGAGCTGAGGGTCAGCCTGAACTACAAAACGAGACCCTGTCTCAAAAAAAAAAAAAAAAAA
>PVIC010023670.1:5985-26774 GCA_004025085.1 Thryonomys swinderianus | reverse complement strand
TTAAATTCTAAAGTTACATTTTAGAGACCTGACTACAAAATGTGGACAGTAAGACTTAAAAAGTATTCTACTTGAATTTTTCAGATTAAATACACCATTAACCAAAAAGTTACTACAGAGTCTATGTGAATAAGAAACCATCCATATAAAAAATATATTTTATCCTCACTTTTAAACCAATGAAATTAAGATTTGCCTATAGGATAAAATAAAATAAATCTCATATATATATCAACTCTGAAGTACCTCAAATATTTATTGAGTTTTAGCTGAAATAATTAATTTTAAAGCTTATACTAGCCCATAAAATCTTGCCAAACCAATGTTCTTTTAAAAAAAAACTGTTATATTCATTTATTTTTTTTTTTTTACTGTCCATTGCAAAGTAGCTAAAGAATGTAAATTAGGAGAAAAGCTTTGCTTTGCAAAAATCATTTTAGCTAGTCCATGAGTTTCTGGCTGATTAAAGACTTAAGAAACAAAGTCAAAAGTTGGATATGGTAACCTTACTATGAAAATATGTAAGAAAGCAAAAATATATATGGGCAAGCTACAGTTATTACTGAAATTATATATAAAAATACACCAGTCACTCAGAAAATAGCCAAAATTGAGAAATCTTAATAAAAGAGATTTTTTTTTAAACAAAAGACTGCAAGTTTCCCAAAGATCACTACTATAACTTGGAAAAAAATGAATACTCAAAAAATGTTTATGATGTCAACTAAAATATGAAATAGAAATAAGGATAGGGCTGGAGGGTTAGCTCAGTGGTTCCGGTGCCTGCCTCGCAAGTGCAAGGTCCTGAGTTCGATCCCTGGTAACCACATATAATGCTGGGCGTGGAGACACGCCCACCAACAATCAACATCGCATACCACAAAGCCGGATGTGGTGGCTCATGCCTGTAATCCCAGCACTGGGGAGGCAGAGACAGGAGGATTGCTGAGTTTGCGGTGGCTTGCCTGGGCACCATAGTGAGCTCAGGGCCAGCCTGAACTACAAAGCGAGGACCTGTCACAAAAAGCAAAAAAAAAAAAAAAAAAAAAAAGAAATAAGGATAATTTTATTCTTTAGGTATAATAATTTTAGGTCCTCATACTGCCAACACCCTATTGACTAGATCTTACAGAATTTTTTTTTTCTGAGTCATTCCAACTTTGATCTGAAAAGACTCAAAACCACAGAAAAAGTCCACTAAATTTCAACTTACTCTAATAATGCTTTTTGTAGTTTTAGAATATAGAGGAATCAATGTTTTATATTTTGGGGGGCTTTCTGAATAACTTCAACTGTAATAATTAAATAGATTTATATGCACTAGTTTAAATTTCTAGCCAGATAATCTTCTACAGCACCCTATATAGAAATGTTATATATCTGTAACTAAAATATGCATTTTGGGGGCCAGAGATTTAGCTCAGTGGTTCTGGTGCATGCCTCAGGAATGCAGAGTCCCAAGTTGAATCCCTGGTACGCAAAACAAACAAAACCCATTAAAATATGCACTTTTAATGTTAAGCAATTATCATGTATAAAGCACTGAATGTCAAAGTTATAAACTCAGCTTCACGCATGGTAATTAGAGTTCCTAAGTAGCTACCCTACAACCTTTTAAAAGGTTAGTCATCCCAATATTGTCTGTATTCTATGCCATTCTCCCATGGGTTATAAATGAGTGACCACAACTGACTAATATTAAAGTCATGAAAATGTCATTTTAATTTTTAAAATAAAATGCCAAAAATATGTAATTTTAAAATCAGCTGAAAATGGGAAATTAAAAAGATACTTTTTCACAAGCTGAATGAATAAAATGGAGTATCCATGTATTATCTGAAAGGTGTATGACTCAAATAATGTAAGAAAAAAGTACTTATGAAATATGAAGACATTTCAAAAAATACTCAAAAACTGCAAATATTAAAGAAATAGGCATATATTTTGAAAATTTGTAAAGTTTTTAAGTATGGCAGCCCAGGATGTGACAATTGTTCATGTGAATTTTTATTAATCCTCTCTTTAATCTGGATGTTTTCTAAACTGGATATATCTGATACACCTAATATTATAAAAGGCACTCAAAGTTATTTTTCAAAGAAAATTTTAAATAGCTCTTTGCAAATAATAACTAACTTTGTAGAAAAATACCTATTATCAGGAAAATATGATTAAGTTATTTTTTAGCATTAAGATTTATTTCCTTTCATTCTGGGCATGGGTGTGCACAACTGTAATCCCAGCACTCTGGAGGCTGATGCAGGAGGAATGCCATGAGTTTGAGGCCTGCTTAAGCTACACAGTGAGTTGAAGACAGCCTGAATTATATAGTGAGACTCTGTCTCAAAATACAAAAGATTGATGTCCTTTTAAACTTTAAACATATTTTCTCTTACAGAGGGCAAGGCTTCTAATTTTTCTACATAAAGAAAAATTTGAAAAACTGAAATTTTTAAGGAGAGCTTTAAAAAAAGAGCTTCACATTATGGTGGATATAAGGCCATGAAAATTATAAAAATTGTAATAAACAATAAAGCACCTTCTTATATGTTTTACAAAAAGCATAAATATATTGAAAATAATCTAAATTATGTACCCATCAGATTTTATTATGAATACTAAAAATAAAATCTGCATGGTGAACTAAACATAAAAACAATTAAAAAGATGGTGATTATTTTTAACTAAATCACTTATATTGCATTTTGGTGATTATTTGATTTGAATAATAGGTTATAACTCATTAAATTTTTTTTAAATGCTACTGATAGTAACTACAGGAAATGATAGCATGGTAATGAACAATGTTATATAGCACTGACTATTAATTTGTTTAAAACCACAGCCTTTTAAAATACTCTGATTATAAAGACATAAAAAAGGTAGCATCATTTTTCCATGAGAAAGGAAACATAAAACTTTAGTTAACTCACTCTTTTCTATACATAAAAAGTTTAAATTTTTTTTTTTGAGACAGGGTCTCACTTTGTAGTTCAGGCTGGCCCTGAGCTCACTATGTAGCCCAGGCAAGTCTCGAACTCAGCAATCGTCCTGTCTCTGCCTCCCGAGTGCTGGGATTACAGGTGTGACCTACCACGCCTGGCCAAAAAAGTTTAAAATTTTTATATGTGAAACAAATCTAGTAATTTTAAAAACATAAGCTCTTAGTTTTAAGTAGCATTTCACATTTAATATACTGTCATGATCTAAATAACAAACTTAAAAACATCCCTTATAGTAAATTAATATAAAACCAAATCTACTGGAAAAGTTAAAATGCGATTATTAGTAAGTAGTTCTCTAAGTATATTACTTAAGTAACATGTGAAGTTAGTTGTGAGCAGTCCTTAAACTTAAATATCAAAATAAACTGTTGCCAAAATAGAATTCAACTCTTAAACTATTATTCTTCAACTGGTATTTGTGAATAGGACATTACTAAAAGTGTAATCTGAAGTCTGACAGACTAGGATTTCCAATGTCAAGTTTGGAGGAAATTTGTGTATCAGTCAAACTGAGAATCCAGTTGTCTTTTCCCTTCTTCCTTCATTAGCAATCACCTTTCTTTCCTGAGATGGCTCAGGACAATTGCCTTAAACAATTCCAGTGATGGTGAGCCTTTTAGGGCTTCTAATGATACAAATAGCCTGCTGTAGCATGCATGCTATAGGTTCACCTCCACTGGTTCTATTAACAAAGAAGGCTTTACTAACAAGAATTAAAAAGCACAGTATCCTGTTATTTTCTGTGTTTTATTACCAAACAAACCTAGTAAAACAAAAAAAGAAAAACTGTCAACTTCCCAGCCCACTTTTTACCATTATAAATTACTTCACAACTCTGAATCTTAAGTGAAAGTGTGCAAAGCAACCTGTAGAAATTGTGAGACCGCTGAACCCTATTCAATTATGAGATGCTGAGTCAGTAAGTCTGAAGGAAATCTATATTTCTAGTGATTCTCAAATAATACTGCTAACTGTGGTTAACGGAAACACACTTTTTATATTTTACTTCAGACAATTCCATATTATGGATATACAATTTATCCACTTTTCTGTTAGACATGTGTTTCCAATGATGTTACTATGAAAACCATTTCACTGAAGACCTTTGTACATTATCAGAAATAACAGGTACGCATTTAAGATTCTTGATACATATTTTTAGTTCAACTCCTAAAATATGCTTCAAATTATACACTCCATACCATAGACATTCCAGAATATATTTTCCAGTCTCTCTAATAAGTATTATAAATTAGACACAAAAGCCTAATTTTTGGCTCAATTAAATATTAAACTTACTTTGGCAAATCAGTGGTTTCCTGTTCACTGTCATGTGTTGTATCCAAAGAAAAGGCATCTGAGAGATCATCTGAGTTGGACTCTTGTTCTTTTATTGGAAGTGCCTGGATTCCTAGTGAGCCATTGAAAATCTCCTTCTCTCTTTTGCTTTCTTCCATATGACTATCACAATGATTCTGCAAGTCTTGCTCAGTTTTATCATGGTCATCTTTTAAAGAAGATTGCTTAACTTCACCAAGAGTTGATTTTCCTGAGATATTGAACAAGTTACCCAGAAAGTGAAAAAAGCTTTCCTTTGGTTGTCTCTCACTTTCTCCTGCTTTGCTACATGCAGTAAAACTGGAAAGGTCATTTAGCTTTTTGGGATCTTCCAATGCTGAAGAAGAGATGAGCTTCTCAGCATGATCTCTGTTGTCCTCCCACTGGGGAATCTGAAAACACAATAGAAGATAATAAGTATCATCATTAAAAAATAACATAGATGGACCGATAAGACTCTGTGCTGGATACCAGGAAAACATTGTGAGCCAGAATGACAGCTTCTGTTCCTTTGTGTGGTTTACTATACACTGTGAACAGTCACTATGACTTGAACAAAGCTGCATAGAGAATGTTCCAAAGGGAAAAGTACAGCACAATTACGGACCCAGAGCAGAACTGATCAGCTCAGATTGGGTAGAAGTGAGGGCAGAGGAGGTAACAGGGGGATGCTTCTTAAAAGAAGTGTAGCCTCTGGAGGGGAACTTTGTGGATGTGTGTGAGTACCTAGGAAGATATCAGATTCTAGAGAGTTTAACTGCAGTAGGATGTGAAAGTAAGAAGAATGAGAGGTTAAGTAGAGACAAGTGGAAGAACCAATCACGTTTATTTATATTTATCCTTTACTACTGTAAAGTTAATGAGATAATATTTTAGATCAAACCTAAAAAGACCCCCTCATCATTGCCCAGCTGAGCTTGAACACGTAATCTTCCTGCCTCAACCTCTCAGAGTGTTGGGATTAGACATCTACACCATACCCAGATCAGACCACATTGTTTCTGTATGTATTAATCCAAAAAATGGTCACATTATTTAAAAGTGTTCTTTAAAATCAAGAAAGACGGCCGGGCGTGGGCCTGTAATCTCAGCACTCAGGAGGCAGAGACAGGAGGATTGCTGAGTTCGAGGCTTGCCTGGGCTACATAGTGAGCTCAGAGCCAGCCTGAACTACAAAGTGAGACCCTGTCTCAAAAAAAAAAAAAAAAAATCAAGAAAGACAGCAGCATGGTGCTACAACTGAGAGAAAAGCCCAGTGTGATTCTTTCATGATTAAAATGGAAGTCCTGAATATAAATTAAAACAAGTGAATATTCTTTGCAGACATTTAACACTGGGAAAGGTGCATTTTGTGTCCTCATAACAAAGTTACAGGTAAAGCAAAATCCCATTCACATCTGGACTACATGAGGAAAAATTAAGCTAACACAGCAAAGAGTATGCCAGCACCCTATGCTCCGCCGAGATTCCACAAAGCTTTAAGCCAATGTGCCAACTCACCTTACCTCTCAAACATGCTGGCTCACATACCTGTAAATGGAATGCACATCCAATAGTATCTGTCACCTGCCATCTCTGCGTCTTTATAAAAAGAAGCCTCAAGAGTGAGTCAGAAAAAGAACACCAAGGTAAAAACCACCTTAGGGTACTGGAGGTTCACATAAAATGTTGTAAGCAGCTGATCAACAAGAAAGCAAGTAAGCAATATATTAAATTTGTTCCCTGCCTTCGTTGCATGACTGAATAAACACAGAGCATTTTTCTACATTTGAACCTTAATGTAACTTGTACAGTTCTGCATTTGTAATACTGCCAACCTTTTAGAAGTTTCACATTTTGTAGGTTTTGACTGTAATTTGATCCTAGTTGCTCCACCTCACCCACTCACCCTTCTCACAGTTAACAGCCAGCACCTTAAGTCAGAGGAGGCCTCTCTTCATTTCACAGCATAAACTGTCTCTCAGTTTGGAAGATGACATATCAGTTTACAGGTTGAAAGTGTTCACATATGTCAAACACACATTTTGCTCTTTGACTATTTCATTTATTTTTGGTCATTTCCAACCATGGTATTTCTCTCTGCATCAAAATAAACTAACACTATGAAGTGGAAAAATCATAATTCATTTCTATAACTAATATGAATGACTTCATTCTGCACAGTCACTGATAGCACTGACCTATGTGGAGCTCATTAAAATATCACAAATATCTTTAAAACATTGTAGAGATTCACAAGAATATTATAAAATTGGAGCATTTGTCTGTAAAAGGAAAGAAAATTAAGAGAACATGGAGATGACAGCTTTTGACATCACTAAAACTTTACAGCAAATCATTTCTTTAACAAAGAGTGTTTTACTGACTCAACTATTACTTAATGATTCTTTTCAAAGTGTATTTTTTCCTTTCCAATGAGGCTGATAGATCTGGTTAAACAAATGAAAACCTTCACATTTAAACTTTCTAGAGTTTTATACAATTTTTAAAGGTCAGTTGTTTCTCTCCTCTCCATTTTCTTCTTTGCCCTTCTAGAACTCTATATTGTAAATTTGCCAAAGATTTTTTAGGTTTCTCAAATATTGAAATTGCTTGATTTTTCCCTCAAACTTAGAAGATATTTTTCTCAGTGACTAAAATATTCTCAACAAGAAAAAAAATCATTTCTAAGTTTAGAGACATAAATGAGCAGAACAGTGCTTTTCAATGTAAACACCTACAATAAAATTTGTATTTTTATCATTAAAATCTTAATTTTGATCTAAAGCAGATGTTTTTGGCCTTCTGCCTAGACAACAATGGAGTTCAGCCCTGCCACAGGCCTTCATTAGCTAGGTCCCATGTTTGCCTGCCAACCACTGTCTAAGGAGTCACCCAACCACTGTCTAGGGAGTCAGCAGAATGAAAGCAGTCAGGATTTAAGTAAACATGAACAAAATATTGATTCTAGCTCCTCCCAGGGATATTAGTACAGTGTTCTGCATATAATGATGAATGCTACTGATGAAGGAATATGTATCTTAAGAACTTTTTTTTTTTGCCTTCATACTTAATGTGTTGTAATGCAGTATCCACTGTCCAAGTTTAACTGTCTACTTTCGTTACTTCATCCCCAATTCAGGGAAATAAAAGAAAGCACTAGGTACATGCATTAAAAATACTTCATTCTGGTCTTCAGGTAGCTTATAATCTTATAAAATACTCGTCAGTCTATCATTATGTTGAGTTTGGGTCTTGTGGTTATGTGTGTATGTAAGTATATACACAATGGAGGACATAATTAACTTAACTGGAGATGGAGACAACCATTGCATAATGGGAGTGACATCTTAACTTTCTCCAAAAATTAGAGAACATTCTAGATTCGAGGTATAGCACTCTCAGGCACAAAAGTCTGAAGTATGTTTACTATGAAAAGTTTGTGTACAAAATCAACAGGAGTACTGAGGATATAGAATAAGATTTACAAGACAACCAGTTAAAAGTAGATGGACTGTCGGGCGTGGTGGCTCACGCCTGTAATCCCAGCACTTGGGAGGCAGAGACAGGAGGAGTGCTGAGTTCAAGGCTTGCCTGGGCTAATAGTGAGCTCAGGGCCAGCCTGAACTACAAAGCGAGACCCTGTCTCAAAAAAAAAAAAAAAAAGTAGATGGACTGGAGATTTAGCTCAGTGGTTCCAGCACCTGCCTAGCAAGTGCAGGGTCCTTGGTTTGATCCCTGGTAACCACATACCAGGTGTGGTGATTCATGCCCACCAGCAATCAGTACCACATACCACAGTGCTGGGTATAGTGGCTCTCACCTGTAATCCCAGCACCCAGGAGGCAGAGGCAGGAGGATTGCTGAGCTCAAGGCTTGCCTGGGCTACATAGTGAGCTCAGAGGGAGCCTAAACTACAAAGTGAGACCCTATCTCAAAAAAAAAAATAAAAGAAATGAAAGAAAGAAAGAAAGAAAGGAAGAAAGAGAGAAAGAGAGAAAGAGAGAGAGAGAAAGAGAGAAAGAGAGAAAGAGAGAAAGAGAGAAAGAAAGAAAGAAAGAAAGAAAGAAAGAAAGAAAGAAAGAAAGAAAGAAAGAAAGAAAGAAAGAAAGAAAGAAAATGAGAAGTAGAAAGCAGAGAATTTTTTTTTTTTTTTGAGGGAGAGGATTCAAAGTAACAAACTACTTAGAAGTGGAACACCTTAAATTTTGGTCCTTTGGTGATGTACAAGTTGACCTGTCAGGTAAACATTAGTAAAAGAATGCAACTGGCAATACACTGTGTGTAGAGGAAAGAGGAAGGCCATGAAAGAGTCCTTTTCAAAGCAAAAAGATTGAAACGCAGATATTAAAAAGCACAGAAATCAGAAAGAGATGGAAAAGGCGAAAAGCAGACCAGGTCATTCCTTCCAGAATCCTATACTCCAAAGCCAAAGGATAAAGAATACTTGCTAACACAAAGAGTACCAAATACCAGGTCAAAAAAAAAAAAGAGAGTTATCCTTCTCAGGGATCTTCAAAACCAGTATGCACACTCCTACTTCAGGAATTTTGCATTTACTTTTCTCTCTGCTTAGAATGTTCTTCCCTAGACACTTGTATGACTCACCCACTCACCTCCTCCAGGCCTCAATTAAAAAATCCTTCCATCACTACCTAAATTATCAAGCCTCTTTATTTCAAAATTGCCTATCCCTCTTTCTACTTTTTCCCTTGTTCTTGCTGGTAAACACAAACACACACACACACACACACACACACATCTGTTTTTAGCTTGAGAAAATGAAACTTCATATGGATAAAGATGTTTGTTTTACTCATTGCAGTAGTTCTAGTACTGAAATATGCTTGAGAAAAAGAAACAGTATTTGGTGGAACAACTACAGGAATAAGGTCTGCAGTAAATCCATAGGACTGCATGAGATATAATCAAAATCCTTCAGAAATTGATGAATACAGTCTTAAAATCAAGGTACTATGCAATGGGAGGCTGCAAAGAAGTAGGAAAGGTCATTCAACAGGAAGCTTTTATGAGAGATTTTAAATAGGAAGACTGACAAGTAATGACATTTTAAGCTCCAAGATGAAGAAATGGCTTTTTGTTCCTGTTTTGAGGGTCAGGTCTCAAAGGAAAGGAAGGGATGACAGGTCCAAGATGATAAGCAAAAAGTGGTAAGAGGAAGAGACTATAGTCTCTAATACCTCTATAATTGGGAGGCATTGGTCTTGATGATGAGTAGAAACATTTCCTCTTCTAGGTAAAGTAATGAGAATGAGTAAATCCTGGGCAATGACCTCAGAATCATAAGAGGTAAGGAGCAAAAGGTGGGCCTCAAAAGTAGAGGAAGATTTGGACTATGAAAATAAAGTAGATTTGAAAGAGTATTCCTAGGAAATACAAGCCCTTCCTAGGAAATGCATAGGCTAAAACCAGTTGAGTATACTTACTGTGTCAGTCACTACTTTGGTTCTGCCTTCTACTTCTTCCTAGAGGCATTTCCTATCTTGACTGTGCCTTTCCTCTCTACATACATCGTGGCAGCAGCATCCGGCCTGCTTCTCTCACTTAACCATACACGAAAGGAAGTAAGAGTGACTTCCCAAAGCTAATTCCTCAACCAGCTCATAACCCTTGTTGTCTCTTCAGTAATCTCCACTGCTTATTTGCCTTTTTGCAAGCCTCTACCACAACTAATTTATATGTGCAAAGACAGCCACCTCCTCTCTCTTTACTATAAACTCCTGTAAAAAGGAGTCACTAACACTCACAAACTCTCTTTCCTTCCAAATACTCCCTAGATCCCTGTAATCTGGCTTTATTCTCTAATTATGATCTGACCATCTCTCAGAGATATTCTTCTATTTACTAATTCAAATGACTTTTTTTCTGTCCTGATATTATATCATGTGTCTAAAGAATGTGAGGCTGAATCTCTTTATAACATTCTTCCTCTTTGGCTTTCATTACATCAGTCTGAGGTTTCCTTTCTTCTCTGAATATATCCTCACCACCTATTACAGATCAATTTTTTGTGCTTATGTACTATGTTCCTCTTATTTCCAGTTTGGACCTACTTACTTTTATGTACATTTTATGAGCTCTTATTTCTTAGGAATGCCATTAATCAGATGCAACTAATCAGATCTGTTTTCCTACTCACCATTCTAAATTATGGATCTGTATTATTTCATTATCAATGAGATATTTATTCCATCTGGATACTTCACTGAGACCTTGAAATCTATACACCCAAACTGAACTTGACCATGCTTTTTCTGCATTCTTCCATTTTCTACAAACTATAAAATCCTACTTGTTAAAATTAGACAAAACATCAGAACATGATCTCTTCCCTAGAATAGTGCCTGTAGTTGCACCCTGTCCAGTCTGCTGTCCACTTAAAAGTCAGAGAAATTTCTAACAAGTTGAGTATGATAATTTGTTAAGTCTTCCAATGGTTGTGCATTGCTCGAATTCCCTGAATGGCATTCAAGTTCTGTGACCTTCTCTAATTTCATCTCTTGCCACTCACTATGCTGGGAATGCCTGTCAGCATATACATTCTAATTCATTTCCCCCCTCTACTTAACTACCCTACCTTCCCTCTCTTTCGTGTATCTTTGGTACAATGAAATTCCTGTTCAAAAACTATTTTCTCCTTGCTCTCTTTGCCATGAAAATTCCCATTACAAGGGAAGTTCTTCAGAATGAAAATTTCCTAAGTGTTCTTGTACTGAATATTTCTATCTGACATCCAACCATCTAATGTGTCTCTTGTCACCAAAGGGTGAAAGGAAACAATTTCTAATGCTGTCCTTGTGAATATGACTATTACTTTAATTATTAGCAGTTACTGAGGTTTGGCATTCATAAACTAAAACCAGCTGTTACTAAAAAACTCTAGTGTTCTACTAAGACATCTGGCTGCCACATATTGGCAAATTTGCCAGTAGTTGAAATTCCCACTAATAGTTGTAATTCTCTCCATTTTGAGAAAAACACTGCATCATGAATTTACTATTATTGCTATCTTGGGTTATAGTTTCAATGGTGATACAATTTTAAACAAAAACTACTAATCACTTTTAACATAATGGATTTAGCTTGTGGTGATGATTAACACCAATAGTAACTACTGATACATATTTGTCACAATATTTTAATTAATTTTACAGCTAATGTTAAGGTGTAAAAATGGACTATTTATCGCCTATTTTAAATTAATTTTGTTTAAAAAATTTTTTATCTATATCATGGAATTATTTCTTTATCATTTAGAGACTGAGAGAAGGAAAGGAAGGTGAGCCATAAACTATTCTGCCCTTCCTAAGCTGAGTACAATAAATACTATAATTTTCCTATCATGATATGCTCATGTATTTACTACTAGTTAAAAGAATTGAAATTTAACTTTTTAAAACTGCCATGGAAGCTCATGAAGTGGTGCCTGCATGTAATCCCAGCTATCTGCGAAGATTGCTTGTGCCCTTGAGTTTAAGACCAGTGTGGGTAACATGAGAACTTATCAAAACAGAGAGAGGGAGACAGACGGACAGAGACAGAATGAATGAGAATGAATTGTCATGAAACAGATCAAGATTATGTGCTTTAACATTTTTAATCTGCATATAAATTATTATAGAGATATGTAGTATATCAAGTAATTGTCCCTGATCATAGGTTCTTGAACATAGTTATCCATCATATGTGTCAGAGGAAAAAAAAAGTGAAAATTGATCTGAATAAAAAAGTTAGTAGTATTAATACAGATTTAATAGTAAAGAGATTTCAGAAAAGGTAAATAAATAGCATAGTAACTGAGCAGATAAAACTTCCACCCAAATGTCTGAAAAGGAACACTGTTGTTAAAAGGGAAACCATACCATATTTAATTAAAAAAAAAAAAAGCTCAGGATTTGGAGGCACTTCTTAAAAGCAGATTGATACTTGGGATAAAATGCAAAGAGTTTATCTGAGAATCACCAAATGCACAGTTGAGCTCCAGTGCTCTTTCCTCATCTCAAACACTACCTTCTCACTACCACCACTGCTCCTACCCTCCCACACATAATAAAATGAAACCACAAAAAGTAGAACATGACTGAATATACAAGACTTGTGTCAGAAAGAGCCTGAGACAGCAAAGGGCCATTCACAAGGAAATGTCAAGAATGCTGATAATCAAGTCTGAAGCTTACAAGGGATTTTACGTAGAGGTCTGGAAGCAAAATGATAAAGGAATAAGATTAGAATACATCACTCTGAAGGACGGACATTGAGGAGAGTTGAGAACTTTGATAACATCTACCACATGCAAAGTTATTTATCCAGAAAAGGAGCAGTGAAGGAAATAACCAGTGGAAAGAAATGAAGGAAAGGACAGGTCATAGAAACAAAGATAAACCAAAGAAATTGATTAGAAGGAGAGCAAGACTTAGAAAATGAAATATCGGGCAGGGGATTTAGCTCAGTTGTTCTGGTGCCTGCCTTGCAAACGTAAGGTCCCAAGTTCATTCCCCAGTAACCATATGCAACAATGTCAGAAGTTGTGACTCATGCCCACCAGTAATCAGTACCACACAATATGCCAGGTGTGGCTCACACCTGTAATCCCAGCACTTGCAAGGCAGAGGCAGGAGGAATGCTGAGTTCGAGGCTTGCCTGGTCTACACAGTGAGTTCAGGGCCAGCCTGAACTACAAAGTGAGGTCCTGTCTCAAAAACACAAAACATAAAAAGAAAATGAAGCATTTCAGTTGGCTAAACAGAATGAAGGTGGTCAACAATAATCAGTAATGCTAAATATGCTGGCTTCATTGAATGGCTTTCATGCATTCAACAGCTATGTGATGAGCAATTATGACGTGTGAAAACACAGTTAAAATTTTCCACATCTAAAGAAACTAAAGGATAGACAAAAGCTAGACTAAGAGACATTAAGAACTGAATACTGCTTAAGGCAGATTTTCATAAGAAATTTTAAGGTAAAAGTTAGAAATGAAATGATAGGAAAAAAAAAAGGAAATCAGACTCATAAAAAGAAAACAACCACTGACTTAACCTTTTCGGATTTAGAGAGAAACAGACGGCTAAGGTAAATGGGAAGAAGGCAGTAGAGACTAAGGCATGGAAGCAGTCAAAGCAGAATACAAGAGAAGGCATAAAGCACTGGCACCAACAGTGACTGCATCGAGGTGCAAGGCCTCAGGGAACTCGGCCTTAAAAGGAAGAAAAGGATGATTGTTCCCCAAGCAGGTACAAGGAAGCAGAGCATAATAATATGCCTACTCTTTCTTTTAAAGAAAACTGGGCATGACTGCCACAAATGCTAAGGCTACAGGACAATTTTATACTGTGAATTAAATACATGAAACATTCCCTAGCTAGATACAAAAGACTGTTAATATAAAAGAAATACACAATCCAGTAGAGAAATATATCCAACTGGTAAAAGTAGCCACCAATATCAGAAAATAGCAAATCTATGTTGCATATATGTGGTATTTTAAGAACTTTAATGATATCCAAGATAAAACCAAGCTATAATTATTTGAAATAATTCACTTCAACAGTTCATACTTATTAAGATCCCTGTCATGTTGATATGGTATCTCAAGGTCAAATATAAGACGTGTGTGTGTGTGTATGTGTGTGTGTGGTATATTCTTCTTAAACATAAATCTGTTATAATTCAGACTTGAGACAGAAAATGCAGCACTTTTTTTACTTTTTATCACTGAGGCATTATAAAATTCAGGAAGCACGATAAGCAATGTCAAACTACAGTGGAGTGATCTTTTTGTAGTAGTTTTCTCAGTCAAATGGCACTCTTCTAGTTAGTATTAAAACTGTGACCATGACTATCTAAACTACCTTCTCAAGTTTCTTCTCATACTCCACCTCAAGAGGTAAATATTCCATAATGCTGAACAGGCTTCCTCCCAAAGTAATAGTACAGTGTTCTTTTTTAAACGTAAGATGACAAAATCTAAAAGAATGTACAGAGATTAAAATGACTTGCTTGGTATTATTAATAATATAATGAAGTTAATATTAATTGAAAACTATACCTTTACTGTTTCTGATGAAGGCACATTTTCCTTTTTCTGACTTGTGCTCACGGGCTCATTTTCAATACTGAAAAATAAAAACCACAATTTCTTTTGAAATTAAAAGAATTATTCAACTAATACTGTTCCTATTTAAACCCAAAATTGAATGATCTTTTATCTATAATGCTTCCAAGACACATACAGAAAATGTTACACCAAAGATATGTCAATTTTATCTCCAAACTTGGAAAACACAATCATATGTGCTTATTTAGACTTCAGAAACTTTGTGAGTTCATTCATCTTCCTACATTGATAATTACATTGCAGTAATGATGCAATAACACATGACTATAATAATCTTGGAAAGTGCTAACACTTCAACATTTCTTTATAACAAGGTTCTCCAAACGCTGACATTTTTAAATGCTTACACTGAGTGCTATTTCTATTCAACAAATCATTATAAACATCTACATCCATCCAATGAATTTTGGGAATACTCAAAAATAAATACAGGTTTATCTAGCCCCAAATATGTCCCAGATGGTGACTTAAGAATCCAATTTTCCAGACAGCCACTTTTAATCATCTTTTGTCTGGAACACTTTCATGGACGCCTTAAGAGATGCCATTATAAATTATCTGCTTATCAGACAAAAATACATTTCAGATCTAAAAGCTTGTCTCTCTGTGTTTATTTTTTGTTTTCAGACTTTCCTAAACTGAGACCAAATGGGTAGCATCATTCTGAAGACTGTCTACCATGTGCCAAGGATTATGGTTGGTTTTTAGGATATAAAATAAGTCAGGTTCTTAGCAAAACTCTACCTAGTTGGGGAGCCTGATGAACAAATTTTAGCAATGCAATTCCATAAATGTTGTAACTGCAGAGTAAACAAAATACTGTGGAGCACAAAGGAAAGAATTTTGTCTTCTCAGTAAAATGCCTTCAGAGGAGGTACAAAGGCAGGCAATACAGAGAAAATAGTATTTTGAGGGATCCAATTTTTGTTTTTAACATAACATTGGAACACAACTCAGAAAAGGTAGTGATAAATCTGCAAGACATGAGATGAGAGCAGCAGTGAGTTTATAAAACTATGAAGAACTGGCTCAACCTGTTACAGAACAAGAACTTGATCTCTGTCCTACCTGCAGTGGAGAGACTTTAAAGTAATGAGGCAGCAGATAAGCATGAACAAGGAGATGACTGCTAGTGGACAAAATAAGGAACTGTGATCATTTGTGGTAGAGACAAAAGGGAACAACAGATCAGTGGTTCAGATCACATAAAGGTCAATCTCAAATCAGAAGGGATAGAAATAAAAGATAAATCCCTGCTACTTAGATTTCTATCTATAACATTCAGTGGTCTTAGGCAAAATATCCAAGGATCTAGAAGTGACAAAAGACAGCAATAAAACAGAAAAAACATGAACACTCAGAAAATACATAGGTTAAATTTTTGTTATGTCCCAGACTCTAGGAAATAATACAAAGACCAATGAGATGTAGCTATGCTCTTAAACCTTTTAAATATCAACAGGAAAAGTTAGCACGTAAAAAAGATAACTGTGTGAGCCATGTAATAAATACATGAAGAATTCTGTAGGAGAAATCAAAATACGAACACAGAAAATGAATAATATGGAATACAAAATTGTAACCTGTGATACATATTATACAAACACATGTATAAAATAGTATCACAATAGTTATATTTTTAAGGTGAGTGGTAGGTTTTATTTAGTGAATGGTTTTATTTTTCTCGCCTTATCTTTAACACAATGGTTGTTTGCAATGTTCTTTTTGTTTCATTTCTCATTTCATGTGACTTGAAATAGTCTGCTAGCTCAAATTAAAAAAAAGCCAGCTCATGAAATACATGTAAAAATAATCTGTTATAGATTTGGAATATAATTAAGTATAATATTGATTCTGCTGATTTTGTAAGTAAATTAACTACAGTCTATTTTGAATGTCCTATCTAAAAACTAAACATACAAGAACCATTCAATTTTAGTCTTTCAGTCTGTGCTTCAAGATTCCTGAAATTCTACTTTATTTACTAGATACAGAGCTTTCAATAAACATACCACCTAATGAGTTTGTAAATGAAACTAGTAAATGTTTTTTTCTAATAGTAAAGCTCTGCATAAAATGCAGCTCTGAGTTCATGGCATTAACCATTTAGCAATCCAATAATTTAAATATAGGGTGACCAAATATCATATTTTTGTTAATTTTTATCAAGTTATATAACAGAAAATACCAAATGACAATTTTATCACATTTATTCAATATAAAATCAACTGGTTGAAATTATACCTGCCAGAAGATCACTCAGGCTAGTTAGCACAAAAACAAGTGAGGCTTGGGGTTAACTGTTAAGTGATTAAGGCAGAAAGTCTTCAAAAAGCTGCAATCACTCCAACCATACACTAAGCAAAAATGGAGATGCCAGAAATACATAACAGTAAATTACCACATACAGAAAATAGGTAAATCATTTGAAGTTGAAAAGAAATATTACTTTACATTTGTTAAAATTCTCTGAACTGATTTTCTGTGTAAGTCCCATGATTTTTATTATTAAATCAAATTATAAAATGTGTTGAGGGGCTGGCGATTTAGCTCAGTGGCTCCGGTTCCTGCCTTGCAAACTCAAAGTTCCAAATTCAGTCCCTGGTAATCACATACTACAATGCCTGATGTCGTGACTCACATCCACTAGCAATCAGTACCATACACAATGCCAGGTGTGGCTCACACCGTAATCCCAGCACTTGGGAGGCAGAGGCAGGAGGATTGCTGTGAGTTTGAGGCTTGCCTGGGCTACATAGTGAGCTCAGGACCAGCCTGAACTACAAAGTGAGACCCTGTCTTTAAAAAAAAAAATACGTTGAGTTTTAAACAATACACTTTAAAATTCTGTTTTAGTAGTTAAAAAAAATCACTGCTTCAATGAAAAGTTTTACTACTTTTACTTTAGATTATTACCATCTCACATCAATTGGTCTCTTGTATCTTTAGGATTGCTCTGCTTCAATTCTTCATATGACAGCTAAAATGATTTTAAATTTCACCAAGACAATCTCTTTTTCAAAAATTATTTCAATAATCTCTATCAGTTGATGAAAATAATGAAGAGTTTTTAGACAAAGTTATCATGACCCACTTCTAACTAGACCTGTCACTTAGAATCACCCTGCCTTAGTATAATACACCAAGTTCACAGGCCAGCAAACCACTTTCTTCTCCTTCCTACATCCTTACCTATCTAAACCAACTTTTAATTCTTTCTAGTCCAGTTCTAGCTTCACTCATGTTTTTTGCATTCTCATCTCAACCACAAGTACTTCTGATACATTTACAGTTCTTATTTCAATGGCTGGCTGTGCACTTGCCAACTAGAATGTGCACTTATAAAATGCAGTTAATTTATCATTTACGTCTGCATTTCACAGCCTAGCATTATACCTGGTAGTGTGAAGATACTCAGATATTATTTGCTAAATAAATTTCAAAAACTTGTAATAGTTAATCCACTTATCCCCATTTATCTTTATAAAACAAAACAAAACTTCTCAACATCAGTTTGTATATGTGCTGCCGAAGCAAGCACCATCAGTTTGTGTTTTAAATGAGGAAGTACATAACTTTCCACCCCATACCAGCCATACTTATTCTGCATAATTTTTCTCTAACCACATAGATGTTAATGAGGAAGAAATGACTAAACAGGGACAAAGACATTTTCAGTTGATTTAAATACAAAGCCAAATACTAAAAAACAAAACAAAACAAAAAAACTAGAAATAGCTACAGATACTCAAAACATTGGATATTTAGATATATCTCTGCTTAAGTTGAAAAATTAATAGGAAAAACTCAAAAGTCTTAGAATGGTACTTTCAAACATAAAAATACAAAACCAAATTAATCAAAAACTTCATGAAAGAGGGCAATCTCTCCCTATTGTCTGCTTACAATTTAAGCCCCTTTGGGGCCCTAGAATATTTCAATAGAAACATTTTTTAGAAAATACACCCTTTGCTCACAAAGAGTATGGAGAACAAGAATCTTGACAAAAAAAGTAAAATTACTTTGCATTTCTAACTAGTTTAAAGTTCCCTAACAAATTTTGAGATTAAGCTTGCTAAGGAACACAAATTAAAAGGTCAGTGTTAAACTCGTTATTCATTTTTAAAGCAACTTTACTAACATCATAGCTGAGAACTAGGAATCCAACAGTCATTGAATATTTGTTTAATCTGTACCAGACATGAAACAGAACAATCCTACAGATCATGAAAACAAAAAAAGAGGCACATACTCTAATGTTCAAGTAATTTACACAGAATCCTTGACTCATGTTTTAAGATATCTTATGCATTTATTTTTTTCTAAAAAGATTCAATAAGCCCAAGCACATAAGAAGCATGAAACTGGGCCCAATAACTGACCATACAGAGGTGAGGGGCTGCTGGTATATGTCAAGCGCGGTTTTTAGTGCTGGGAGTAATGAAGGAACAAAAGCCCATGCCCGCCTCCTGGAAGATTGCTCCTCATCTCAAAGACCACCCAATCTAACTCCTATAATAAAGTTCTAGAAGTAACCAGAATTTGGGCTTACCCTTTTGTGTGATCAAATTGTACTTCAGTCCTACAGAGGCCTTCTTCTTGGATTATTTAAAAAACATTTACAGAATAAGATCTTTTGCTTAAATTTAGTCTTTCCCACTGTCATTTTTAGAAAAATGGTTTGAAAAAATTCAAAATAGATATAGGGATTTCTGAAAAAATGGTGCAGTGGTACAGCAACAAGAATTCATCCTTTCTAAGAATGTGGAGTTCAGGCATTAGAAAGTAACAATTTGATGAAGAAAAAAACACACAAAGAAATAGATCCTGGAAATCAGAAAAGATCTGACAGAAAACTGAAAACCTACAAAGAAATTGAAGAGAAACAACACCATGTGAAGAAGAAGAAGAGGGTGAACAATCTGCACTTTCTCCTAGCTCCAAGATCATGGTTCTGGGACAAGAAAGACTGAAATTACAGAGACAAGGTAAAGGCTCTGGACTCCTGATGGCTTCAGAGAGAAACTCGAGGAAGAATGGACCAGAGGCTGAGGTAAGCTATGGGAAGAACATGAGATTCTGCTCCCAGATGAGTCATTGAACAGGCAACAGCTGGTGAGTGACTTTGGCCTGTGTGCTTGCCATATTCCCAGACAGAATGCTTGTCTGGATGCAATTTCAGGGAAAGATTGACTGAACCCAGGACTCTCAGCAACTATAAAATGGCTTCACTTGAGGATTCCCAGTATTACATTCCAGCAGTGACTAAGGGAGAAAACAGGCACAGGAGATACTGAGCTAAAGGACACAGCCCCAGCCCCTTTGATAGAAACCAGGATCAATCTGAGTTGCTCCTGATTTGAATGTCTTACCACTAGCACCTCACCCTAATTCTACTGCCTGCTGATGCCTGCAGGATCTGGGGTCTGACTTCTGCTTTATTCATAAATGTGAACAGGAACACACCTTGACGTGGACACTGCCTTAAAACTATAGATTCTGGAAGGAAACCAAACATTCAAATTCTTACAGAATTTTTTTTCCACTTTTGTTTTTGTGAATATGTGTACTGTTTCTAGTTTTTATTTTAGTTTTGTGTTTTTGTTTCTTTTCTCCTTTCCTCCTTTCTTCTTTACCAGTTCATTGAAGTTTGGGGGATTTTTCTATGTCCTTATCTCTTTTTCTTTTTTTTCCTTCTTTACTGTAAACTGTAGCCATCTTAATGGAAATGTAACACAGGAGGATAGAAAACAGATCAAAGATGTACTCAGGAGAATCACACAAGATAAAACTAAACAGATAATGGAATTAATAACAAAAATGATTCAAGAGCTTCTAGAAAACATGATAAAGCTAAGAGCACTAGACAAAACAAAATATGAATAGCCAATTGAACAAGTAATTAGAAAGTTCATGAAAAGGTTTCAACTGGAAATCTAGGAGATGAAAATTACATTGACAGAATGGGCAGCAGAAGTGACTAATGTGAGAACACAATTTAGAAGACAACAATGCCATCAAAGATCAACTACTCAAAGACATAGTAAAAGCAACAGGTGGGGCCAGAGGGTTAGCTTAGTGGTTCTGGTGCCTGCCTTGCAAGCACAAGGTCCTGAGTTCGATCCCCGGAAACCACATACAATGCTGGGCGTGGAAACTCACGCCCACCAGCCATCAATACCACATACCACAGTGCCAGGCGTGGTGGCTCACACCTGTCATCCCAGCACTCGGGAGGCAGAGACAGGAGGATTGCTGAGAGTTCCAGGCTTGCCTGGACTACATAGTGAGCTCAGAGCCAGCCTGAACTACAAAGCGAGACCCTGTCT
>PVIC010023669.1:0-26634 GCA_004025085.1 Thryonomys swinderianus | reverse complement strand
CTCCTTAAAAAAAAAAAAAAAAAAAACTCTCCATTTTATTTAAAAAAAAAAAAATCTTTTTTAGCCAGTCTCCAGTTGATGGGCAAGCAAAGAAGGGAAAGAAAAAAATGTGGAGGTGAAAAGGAAAAAAAAAACAAAAGTAAACATTACTTTGGGGAGAGGTAGATGGACTGAATGGAGGACAGGAGAGTGGGAAAAAATAAGAATCAAGATATAACATGTCCAGGTACAGATTCTCAATGAGAAATGCGATCATAATGTATACTTAAAATGCACCAATAAACTCAATTAAAAAAAAGTAATCTACTTAAAAACTCTTGAGACAATAAATGATGATAAAATCCCTAAAATAGTAAAAATTGAAGAAAGTAAAATTAGTGATCAAAGAATATAAAGGAGATAGATGAGATATTTATCATAGTCTATTTACATGATTCACCAACAATAAAGAGGGATTTCTCCAACAATAAAGAAAACAGGCAGTCATCTGGAACAAGCTTCTAAGGAATCTCAGCAGAATATACTTATCAACATGAGAAGAGGGAGTGGGGAAATATCTTGAAAAGTTTTGAAAGGAAGCAGTGGAGAAATTAAACTGGCAGGTAAAGAGAAAGGAATTCTTTCACAGATAGGAGAGTGCTTGAATATGAGCAGTGGGCATGACTGTAACCAGAAAGACACTGAGAAGTACAGTTCCCCAAAGGATAAGAAACAAAAGGAATGAACAGCAGCTTGATAAATGCACCCAAAATTTTCTAAAGTAAGAAATGGGAAAATTAAATGATCAACATTTTAAAGTGAAGAATAAAATCCTTTTATTATACTACATTGATCAGTATGTCAAATATAGACTGAGTTCTCCAGTTAAAAGCCAAATGGATTTATATTGTTACAAAAAGCATAAGCAGGGCCGGAGAGTTAGCTCAGTGGTTCTGGCGCCTGCCTTGCAAGTGCAAGGTCCTGAGTTCGATCCCCGGAAACCAAATACAATGCTGGGTGTGGAGACTCATGCCCACCACAGTGCTGGGCGTGGTGGCTCACGCCTGTAATCCCAGCACTCGGGAGGCAGAGACAGGAGGACTGCTGAGTTCAAAGCTTGCCTAGGCTACATAGTGAGCTCAGAGCCAGCTTGAAGTACAAAGCGAGACCCTGTCTCAAAAAAAAAAAAAAAAAAAAAGCATAAGCATAGCTATGCATCACTTGCAAGTAGCATTTACAAGTAGCATTCTAATATAAAGGATTCTGAGATCAATTCCTGAACAAACAACAAAGTTAATCAAATGAAGACCGGGGCACACAAGGATAACAATGGGGAAGGCAAAACACAGAGTCCAGTAGAGTATAGAGTGAAACGGGAAATTTACATAGCATGTACACAGAGACCCTGAAGTTGAAAAAGGACTGTTTCTATAACATACGGTGGTCCACGGTTACCAGCATCATTTGGAGGTGGGTCAAAAGGATGACATACAAATCTGATAACTAATGTACGATTTTCCCAAGCCTTCCCTAAATTCATGGGACTCAGCTCCCTATGTTACTGTTACAAGAAACAATACCAGAGTTGGAATTTGAAATATTATGTCTCCCAGCCTGTTAACTCACAAGTACTGTCACTTAGGTAACGGTGGTCCAATTGGGAAACAAATCATATAACAAAGTGGGTGGAAAGAGTAGAGATTCTCTCAGGAAGTGATGGGTCTGAAGGTCTCCGGTCACCCACATAGTGGCTGATGTCCATCTCGCTTTCATTAGGGCCAGGGTTTGTTCTCTGAGGAAGTTTTCAGGACTGGCCATCTTGTCTCTATCTCCAGTCTTCAGCCAATGTGTCCTGTGTGCAGTCGTGGTGTGTCTCGCCTTTGTCCTGACTTTCTTGAGGGCCCAGCCCTGTCTGCCTGCCTGAGCTATTTCTACCTAGCTCATCTATCTATAATGCTACTACTTATAAGATCAGATTCATGTGACCAAAATGTTAGCCTAAAGGCCCAGATTCTGTCTTACAAATAAGCGGAGTATCAAAAGGTGAACCTTAGGAAAAGGTAATTCTGAGAGTTTTACTGCATCACATTTTAGTTTTTTGGGGGCTTATGTATTCACGCTGTTCATTTCTGACATTGCACATTAACATGAAATAAAGTATTAACTAATTTACATTCTAATGTACTCTTGGCAGAAGAGACTATCAATATTTCAAATAGCCAAAAAATTGCAAGCTTTAGAATATGGGAGATTATCAAAATGCAAATACTCCAGTAATGTTAATTCATCCATGTTAAACACACCTAGATTTTATATTTCTCATTTAGGTAGTACTTAATATCTATAATGATAAGATATTGCCAATGGTTGTAGAAACTTGGGAAGCATTTTATTTAAGTTTTGTTGCAAGTAAAATGCATATGTCAAGCTTATATCAACAAAGGTTCTCATTTTTAAGATAAGGAAGTGCTATTTTGAAGGATAGAATAAAATTATAAAAGAGCAGTCACATGCAAACTTTTAGTTCCTAGTAGAAAAAAAAAATCCAACCTTTTAAATTCCTTAACTGAAGTCTAAACGTGAATATACTGTGCTTTCCTAGTCATCACTTTCCAAATTAAATTTAATTATCACAGTACTGTTTTTTTCCCTTGGTACTTCCTGTTTCTTAGATACCGAACAGATTTTCAATTGTTATTATATTTAATTTAGGCTATATTGACAAAATTAGGTTAAGTGTATTAGTCTGTCTGTGGTTAAATAGCAGAGCTTATTTCTCTGGCATTTCTATTAGTTCCATCCCTTCTGGGCCGCTGCAGCTGGAGGCCGTGACTATCTCTTCTTTGCTCCCTTTCCCTTCTCTTCTTCCCTCCCTTCCTCTGACCTGTGGGTCTTCCTTCCCTAAGAGCGCCCTGCTGAGCAGCTCGAGCTCCAGGAAAATATTGCTAGAGTTCTTCTCCTCCTCTTGTCCATCATCCACAAAACACAAAGCACCATAAGAAACGTTGTTTTTCTCCATGTATAAAGTTTAGTGGTGATAAATCTGTATAAGTTGAGATGATTCCAATGATAGTATGTAGATTCTGTGGAAAAAAATTAAAATTTGTTAGAGTTTATGACATGTTGTGCTTGATTTTTGCCTTATGAAAAGTTATGCATGAGTGTAGATGTGAAAACTTATAAACAAAAAGACAAAAGTGAAGCTAACTGATCCTGCTACACAATGACAGGTGCTAGTAGTATTTTAGCGTGCCTAACTAATTGCTTATGCACTCAGGAATATAAAGGGAAGAAAAGGAAATGGAAAGAGAAAATAGATCTTCAAATTTTTAAAAACAAAGTACTTCTTAGGCTGGGCGTTTAGCTCAGCACCTACCGTGGAAGCACAAGGGCCCAAGTTCGATCTCCGGTGCCAACAAACAAACAAACAAACAAACAAACAAACAAAGTATTTTCTGTACTAAACATTTTAATGATCACATAGTACAAGAGCTTAATAATTTGTGACCTCTTAAGCAAGCTTCTGTTAACTCTCTTCACAAATAAAGCCCAAATGAATGTTTTTGTACATAAACCATTGCACATATGCCGATTAGTTCCATGGGACAGTTCCCAAAAGCAGAATCACTGGTCAGTACAGATTAATGGATGCTAAAGTCCTCTCAGGGAAAGGCAGTGTCTGAAGAGTAGAGGTTTAGCCGCCACATGCATTTGGGAGCAATGTGAGGTTGGCTGTTTGTAAACAGAACAAATGGGACTCGAAGTGCTGACACTGAAAAGAGACACAGGGCCCCGGCTTTGACCTCCACTGCAGGAGACTTCCTGTTATTTATTTTGTTCTCCCTCTCGTTATAGTTTTTGTTCGATTTTCATTTGAGGTTTTTGTTCAATCAAAAGAAGAATCAACGTAAATAGGAGGTAACAATTGTACTTTGCTTTATAAACCTATTTAAACAAATACATGGAAGAACTATGTTCGGATCAAGATGTTGCTACCTTGTGATTTTAATCCCCAGAAAAAACCTAAACACACATAATCACACACATGCACATACTCAGCTACACACACTCACACTCACACACACACACACTCAGGCTTGCTAAAGCTCTGTGCAAACACCCCTGACTCTCATATGACTTGACCTTTGCTTTTGGTGTAAGAACTTTAGAAGCTATTTCTTTACTTCTGTCTCCCCATCCATCCCTTCTTCAAATTCAGTTCCACCACTGTTCTGATTTTCTCTATCTGTGCAATCACAAACGATAGGCTTGAACCTTTATTCCTCGTCCCTCTACACACGGACAGGCTGACTTGACATCATCTTTATTAAACAGAGAAATTCATTTCCGCCATTCTTTCCTTTTCTTGCTATTCATTCTCTTCCACTACTGCTTTGTAGTTACACGGTCCGAATTAGTAATATTTATACTTGTAAGTTTCCTCGTGTTGTCTAAAGCTTCACTTTAAGTGGATGTTGGTGTCATGAGATACATTGTGGATGTATCCACGTGGACGTAACCCATTATCCGATGGATAATGGAGCGTACATTCTGCTTTTGTAGTCATTTATTGTTCCTGACTCTCACAAAAATGCATCACCTCGAGAGCCAAACTTCTAACACTGAACCCTTGAGGGACCCCACATAGTTTTGCCACTGTTAAGAAGGGAGCATATTTCACTTAGAAAAGAGGCAGAAATGATCATGTAGAAGTTTTCACGGAGAAAGGCAGAAGGTGTAAACTCCCCCTGCTAAGGGGAGAGGGGGTGAGCAGCGTGCGGGCCTCTGGCAGCCCTCTTCCTCCTCCACTGCCCAGGCCCCCACCCCGTGCCCAGCCCAGCTCAGAGGGCTCAGAAAGCAGGCAAGCCCCACAGAAAGCGCGCTTCTCACGCCTGACACACTGACAGCCTGTTACGTTTTATTTCATTTATGTACTCCGTGAATGCTTCTCTTATTTCCCGTTGTGGACCATCCCAAGCCTCCTAGAGAGATCTTGACTCAAGCTGGTGCTGCTGATGCCAGTTAAAAAAAAAAAAAAAAAAACAGCCAAGTGTTTAAGTTACAATTCTGGAGAGGCCACCAAAGCCATGGGTTCATGCTGTGTGGCGTGTCAGGAAGATACTCTCTTTATTTATTAAATGTTTACTGAAATCACACAGGATGGTAAGTTATGGAAGCAGATGAACAAACATCGCATCAAAATTAGCTGAATACAGAAACAGCGTGACTGTGTTTAAAAAGTTAAACTGAAACTTTTGCATTGCTCTCTTCTCTGAATAGAAAATACAGCATCACTGTGTTTAAAAAGTTAAACTGAAACTTTTGCATTGCTCTCTTCTCTGAATAGAAAATATACTAAGTTCTCATTGACAGCCAACAATTAAAAGAAATCATTTTCAGGGAATACATCATATCCTGGTGAATACCAAAAATCCACAGTTTCATAAGCTTCATAATTTTATTGCAAACACATTAAAATTAGCAGTTGGTTACAGAGCTTTGCCCTGGGTTGGCAGCAGTTTCTACGGGTCCCTCAAAGGTTCAGTGTTGGAAGTTTGGCTCTCAAAGTGATGAGCTTTCGAGAGGGTCAAGCCCTCGCCGCGGCAGCTAGCCAGCGCTCTGCAGGCACAACAGTGGGAAGAACACTGGGGCGGAGCTCTCGCTGGCGCTGGTGCAGCCTCAGGGCTGGGTTGCTACAAGGCGCTGCAGGTCTGCCACGCGGTCTCGCCTGTCCCTGTCACGTCAGCCCCGGGAGGCCCCTGGTAGAGCCTGCAGAAGCCAGCGTGAGACCCTCCACTTCTAGGACTGTGAGTTCAATGAGCTTTTTAATGCAGTACTCAGCATCAAGTATTTCATCACAGTGATTGAACAAAACAGACTAAAAGTGTCTGATAAGCACTTAACTCATATTCTTTGTAAGGGAGCATGCTGCTTAGTGCAATCCACTACAGCTAGAACACTTTATTTCTCTCTCTGTCTACTTGTGGACCAAAGGAAATGTCAAAATTTGCATGAGTGGAAATGAAGCCTCTGACTCCTAATGTGTTTTTATTTTTCTCGTATTTTTGCAGCTTTTGGTTTAAGGAACATTCATTGTCAGATAAATTATGAAATTGCTCCTGGTATAAAACTATCGATTCTTCCTGAGTTAGATCTTGCCTGATGTAATTTTTCTCTTTTTTAGTTGAGCTTAACTGATGTGTCTATAAACACGTTAAATTTTTTAATATAAATGTCTGTTGAATAAAACATAGTGTTTGATTTTGCTTTGAAAACCAGCATCCTGTACTTTCTGGAGGTAAATTTTAGCAGTAGGTCTAACTACTGAGCATCCAAGCCACGTCCCTGAGCCCTGTGTGTCCGTGTGCTCACCTCTCCACACTGGCCCACAGGGCTATTACTCTAGCTTTGGTGTTGAGTAAATCAGATAAAACTTTTTTTAATATTTCCCGTCATGTTATAACAGTTAATGAAAAAATATGATTTGTTCATCTTGTATTTCAGTGCTCAGGCTAAGTGGTTTATTAGACAGATGTGTCTAGATTAAATTCTGTGATATCATTCATGATCTTCATCTTGTAGTTGGCATTTTCTTCATTTTGGTTTGATAGACCTTATAATTATTATGTAGTATTTCATATCTAGTGCTTTATCTTTTCTTTTTATTTTATGAAAAAAATTAAACATATTTTCCTGATCCAAAAAGAAGTAAACAGTAAGTTACTACACTGCATATTTTTATTTTTCCAAGTAGCCACTACAAGACATAAACCAAAAAGATTCTTACAATAAAAAAGAGATAATACAAACTTTCTTTTCATTAAACTAAGATAAAATTTTAATGTAAATAAAATATTATACAGAAATATTGTAAGACAATGGAATATGTAATTTGGGGAAGTTTTGAACTTCCTATATGCATATGAAAGAATGCTTCTTATCTAAGAGCTTGTGTCTGATTTATTCCCCTGAACATTACATTCTAGTGCTTAATCTTACACAAGTACCACTACATAATGCATAAAACTTAAATTATTGATGGTATCTGTGGATCCTCACTACAAGCAATGATGGAAGTTAAGCATTTCTATTTTCTACTTCTCATAATTTTAATATTAATTATCTTTTATCTCTTTTAAAAATATCCTTATAATGCCACACAGTATTTTTATTTAAAATAGTATCTTTAAAGCCTCAGGTATAAGAGCTCAAATCAACATTTTTATATTCCTTCCATCCCTCCTATTTATGCACATTATTAGATAGATGTATAAATATGTACATATAATTTTAATGTATAATTATATATTTATATAATTATATATTTATATAATTATACATTACATTTACATTATATAATCCATAGTGAGTATAAATCCACACATTATATTATATACATGAATATAATATGTATTCTATTCTATAACCAGATTAATCATATTTATTTCAGTTTTAGTAATTAAGTAGGCTCATGGGCCACAGTATTTGCTTTGCCTTGTCTTGTTAGCTCCTATTTAGTTCATTTTTAACCTCTTACAGTTTCTTCCAGAAAAATATGTACTTCAATCTCTATATTCTAAAGACAAAAATCAAATTATATAGCACTTTTCACTTAAATGAATGAGATAAAGTAAATATAAAAGCAAAACTTTAAAATCTTAAGTCAAAATATTATAATGTATCTTACAGATTGCATAAAATATATCAGACTGGTATGGTAAGTTTTGATGGACATTATTATACATAATTTAAACTTATCTATGTCTGAAACCCACTCACTATCATTAAAATAGGTAAAACTGAAATTGAAATAAGTAGCAAAAATAGAGATCTATATCAATATTCAGAACATCACAAAAAGCAAATTCTTATGTAAAATATTGTAGAGAACTTCATTTAAAAGATAATATTTTTTTTCAAAACCCCAAAGTAGGATTTTAATAGGTGGAAAAATATAGCTGAGTTATTCCAGGTAGGCTTTCTGATTCTAAAAGCCATGTAAGCCTACTTCTTGCAGACATCCTAAAAAAATTAGCTTAGTAACCTGTGATGGTGTCTCTGCTTACCAAACTTTTGAGCTGAAATTTTAAAAATCCATGTAAAGCGATTGTTCCTGCAGTCTTCCCTGTTGTGTAAAACTGGAGTGAACCATTTCCAAATAATTATCTTGGGGAGCAACAATTAAAATATTTTCGTCTATTCCATTAAAAACAGACAATGATTCCTTTTTGCTTCAGAAATCCTCTACCCTAACCATGAAGACATGGGCAGTTTTCATCCAGAAGGAAGAGAAGTGGCGAAGGAGCCAGAGCGCATGGTTACTGCGCACAGGTGCTGACTGTTGGGGAGCCCGTGGCCAGCAGCAGCTGCGGGTGGAGCGTTCGCCGTGTGGAAGTCCTGCCGCTGTCCGCGCTGCCCCACGGCGGAAACGCTGCTGGGCTCAGCCTTGGGCACCATTCAGAAACCAGGCTGTTAGCTGATCAGCGTGCATAGCGCAGGGCACCCGTCTGGCTTCCTAAGAGGGCAAGTGCCCGTGCCTTGAAGAGATGTCTCAAAAACAATGTGGATCACACAACCAAGCAACATCAGCACATGTCCAGCACAGACTGTACTGCGTCTACTATGTATGGCTGGTGGTGCCAGCCAGAGCATTTTCTCCACTTCGGTTTTTCTTGTTTGATAATAATTTTTATCTGAAAAATCACAAAGTATTTTAAAACATCTTTTTCTGGGAAGCACTCACTCTTGTCACAATGAATGTTAATTCTCACAATGAATTCAACATTCACGTTAAGGAATGTAAACATTTTGGAATAGAAATTTGAAAGTTGCTGGCTTGTTTAATGACAAGCAAGAATTTTTGAAGCTGTATTTTTTTCCAGAGGACTCATGCAATTCTTCAACTAAGTTTGAGTCTTCAGTTAGGAAAAAGGCACTGAGGCTTGGGGAAAAATGCTTCTGTAGTGGCTTCAATTTTATTGTGTCAGATAATGATGTTAACTGCAGCCATCAGATGACAATGAACTTCTAGAGATTTTACCAAAACCCTGCGAGCTTAAATCCCATCTCCCTGCTTCTCACCCACATTGGAACATTTTACAACATGTGGAGAAAACTGTTTAATCACAAAGATGCATGAATTAGAGGCTCTCAGTCCTAAGAGTACAAACATACACCACGCAGATCCTGGCACGCCTCCCTGGATACCAGAACAAACTGGCACAGCTCTAGTGGAAACAGGCTGTTTATCAATATCCCGACGAGTACAGCTGGTTTAGGGAAACATACTAACCCAACCCTGTACCTAGGAGTTTTGCTTGATTTCATCCTCAGGGACTAAAAGCTCCCAGAAATAGAAATTGCTTATGAAAAAGAAAAAAAGTGATAATCTTTACTACAATGTGGTAAAAACATTTTTTAAACATTTAAATCTTTAAAATGACAAACTTTAATCTTAGCAACATTAAATGATTATTTAGTTATTTTCCATCCAGGTAATAAATATTTTAATTATATTGGCTTCCAAAAGAATCAACCTTTACAATAGGAAATATTCAAAGGGAATGTGGTAGGGGAAAGTAATGAGGGGAAAAGAAAAAGAAAGAACTTGTATATAGGGGGTGAGGAGTTGTGGGGTGGGTGGGGATATGGGTAAAAATGAGAATTAACTTGTGTCATGTACTGGTACAAATTCCTCAGTGTTGTGTGTGATTGTGAGATGTATTCAAAATATACCAATGAAGAATTCAATTCAAAAAAGAAAGAAAGAAAGATCAAGGTATGTCCTCAAGGTATGTCCATTAAAAAAAAAGGAAACAAAGCTTATGTATATAGGGCTAGGGGTAGGATTGTAAAGTGGTCAGGGCAATGCGAAAAAATGAGAATTAAGTAATATACTTACTACCTGTAATATACTAGCATAAATTCTCATTGTTGAGTATGATCATGATGTACATATAAGATGTACCAATAAAGATTCAAATCTTTCAAATGGATCCAAAAAGTTCACTCTCATTAAATCATAGTTGGACATTTTCAGTTTCAAATTTTAAGTCTTAGGGCCGGAGGGTTAGCTCAGTGGTTCCGGCGCCTGCCTTGCAAGCGCAAGGACCTGAGTTCAATCCCCGGTTACCACATATAATGCTGGGCATGGTGGCTCATGCCTGTAATCCCAGCACTCGGGAGGCAGAGACAGGAGGATTGCTGAGTTCGCGGCGGGTTGCCTGGGCACCATAGTGAGCTCAGGGCCAGCCTGAACTACAAAGCAAGACCCTGTCTCCAAAAAGCAAAAAAAAAAAAAAAAAAAATTTTAAGTCTTAGTCATTCTGACAAGTCAACCGAGAAACATTTTTTTGCTTTTCTCAGAACATAGGACTTATTTTCCATGTTGTTCAACATGGGAAATAAGAAAACTAAATAGGCTCTTAAAACTTACATTGTCTTGAGAAAAATAAATACAAAATGTTATTTTTTAATCATCTAATGATCTTTTGTAGCCCAAACTTTATAATGAAAACAGGAATGTGTAATAAGAAAAGCTCCTCTTTTTTTTTTTTTTTTTTTGAGATAGGGTCTCGCTTTTGTAGTTTGGGCTGGCTCTGAGCTCACTATGTAGCCCAGGCAAGCCCCGAACTCAGCAATCCTCCTGTCTCTGCCTCCCGAGTGCTGGGATTACAGGCGTGAGCCACCACACCCGGCACTGTGGTATTTGGTATTGATTGTTGGTGGGCGTGAGTCTCCATGCCCAGCATTGTATGTGGTTTCCGGGGATCGAACTCAGGACCTTGCGCTTGCGAGGCAGGTTCCGGAACGACTGAGCTAATCCTCTGGCCCAGAAAAGCTCCTCTTAGCGAGTCAGTCCTCACAAACCAGACCTTTGGTTCCTGAAGACAAGGTCACAGACCGCCACTGGGATCTGGTCTCCCAGAGGAGGCAGGTCAAGCACTGACCCTGGGTGGAGACAAGCTTGCTTATGATTCAGGAGCCTTCTGGTATGTGCTTAGCTAGTACCAGCTGATTTCCGGGGCTCCGTGTAAAATAAACCCATGAGGCCTCGTTCAAGAGTCTAGGAAATATTTGCCCCTCTTTTCTATTGTTTCTCAAACTGTCCTGGTGTTTCTCTGTTTGCTTTCTAGAGTTGCTTCCCCAGCTCACAGAATTCTCCAGACAAGTACAGGCCCTCACAGGCTCTAGCATGCTGGTGATTTAGCAAACAAGGCCAGTGGCCCTCTTGCGTTTTCTGTGCCCGCATCCTGCCCCTGCATGGTAAGGCTCATGGCAGGTGCAATGATCAGGGCCCATAAATCCACCCCAGGGTGAAAGGGAGTAGGAGACAGACCTTCCATGGACTAGAGGTCAAGGCCGAGGTAACACACAAGACTTCACGTGCAAAATGCAGCTACGAAAATAGAGCTTTCAAGAATATTAATATAAGAGCCTCAAACATTAAACCCTGAGCCCCTCTGGCACTGTGCCTCTTTGTGACTGCCCTGTTCATACCCATAAGATGCCAAAGTTGTATCAGGCCCTGGATCAGAGTCTCTGAACTCAGTGCTTTAACTGTAGAGAACAGATATTCTGGGGTAGCTCTTTCTCCTCATAGGATGTATGGAAGCCTTCCTGGTCTCTCTGCTCACTAGAATCTGCCCAGCGTAATAAGTAATAATGTCTAGAGATACCACAGGAGTGCTGTGGAGTAGAAATTGTCCCTGCCTAAGATTCTTTGCCCTAGACTGTTGTCTAATGACTGAACCAGCGAACATACACTTTTCCCTGCATTCTTAGTACCTGTTGTGTGCATGAGGTACCTGTTCTGTACACTTGTTGCCGGGAGCTGGTGCCTTTACATAACACATCTTAATTCTTTCCTCTTTCCACTCCATGCTTCCTCCATTCCTTCCCTTTCCAATTTGCAACGGATCTCTCTCCCTCCTTCATATCTGTTAGAGTTCACTCTTTAAATTGCTTAGACTTTGGGGTTCTCATATAAAAAGAAAACGTGTAATACTTAGGTTTGTGTTTCTGATCTTTTTAACTGGATATCATGGTCTCAAGAAGCATTCACTTCCTAAAGATGACTCACATTATCTTCCTGTGTGTGTCTGAGGAGCCCTTCGTCGTGTATAAATGCCATATTTTCTTTATCCACTCAGCTACTGATGGACAAATAGGCTTCTAAGATTTAGCTACTATGGGTTGTGTTCCTATAAATCAACACCACTGGACTTGTACTGAGGTGGTTGTTTTTGCCTTTGTTTTTGTGGTAATATTCTGTACACTGTACTACATCCCTGCTTTTTTTTTTTTTTTTAAGATAGGGTCTCTCCACACTACAAAACTGCCCAAACTGAGCTGAAAACTTGGCAGTCTTCCTGCCACAGCCTTCCAGAGTGCTGGCTGTCATGCCTTTTCTATATCCTTCCACCAGTATATAAAAAAGGGAGAGATTCAAAGATATAAAATTAGTTTTATGGCAATCATTCAATAGTTAGCAGTTAAGGAAACAAAAACACCAAAAGGTAACTCTGATGAACCCTTTGGTGTTCACGGCTGACCTTTTCCTCCCAGCCTTCTCCTGCCTGTGAAAGGGAATCGGAAGCAGAGCCAGGCAGGGACGCTGCGGACATGGATGTGGCCTCAAGGACACGCTTCCTGTTCTTCAACTGAAAGATAAAATCCTGCTGCTGCTCTATTCATCTCCAATTTCCTCTGAGACAGAAATAAACCAAGCGATTTTCCCCAGGCTTTAGGTCTCTTGAAGTCACTGTTTGGACTTTGAGGCTCCGTGGAATCAGCAGCCAAAAGATGAGGTGGCTTTAGAGTCCCAAGAGCACCTGCTGGGGACGAGCGGAGTCAGACAGATGCGCTCCCTCCCAGGGTCTCTCTGCCTGACATACTCACTGCCAGTGTATTCTGTCTTTACTTATTTCCATTGCGTCCTCCTCATTTTTGGTGGTAAAAAGTCCAGTATCATCAATCCACAGCTTTTCTTGCGCCCTTAACTTCCTCTCCACCAGCCCGCCCCCCAGCCTTTCCCAGCGCTGGCTTCTCTCCTGCTCCGTCTCCCGGAATGTACTGCTCAGCGCTAGCAGCTCCCATCGGAGTCAAATGGGTCCCGTTCCTGGAGGAAGAGAGCATGCGCGGTGCGGGCAGGGGCACAGCCTGCTGAGCCGCGGACCCCGTCGCACATCTCCGGTTTCACTCGCGCACACGTTGCTGCCCAGGACGCCCTCCGGGCTTTGCGGTGCCTTTCCTCCCTCAGCCGTGTGCCCTGCGGCCTACTGGCCCTGCAGCTGGGTGCTTCTGGCGCTCCTCCACACCCCGGTCGAAGGCAGCTTTCCGGGTAAACTTTCTCTTGCCAGTGTACCCCACAACAGCAGACGTTCTCCGCTGCCTGAGTATCTGAAGCTTGTACAGTACAGGGACACTGTACCTGGCATATTCCTGTCGGCCGATGGTCATCTAGGGAAACAGCGGGTGCTGCACATTTTAAAGTTCTATTATATGTTCTAGTTGTTTTATTCCGAGCTATTAGTTGAGAGCAAAAGCGTTTTCCCTCATGGCTGAATAAAGAATGAGTAAATTATTACATAACTGGTCACTACTTTACTATATGTCTTGCGTTTTGTTTCCTAGTCTTCCTGATGTCATCTTTACCATTTAATTTCTATTTTCATAATCTGTATCAGTCTTTAAATGTAGCTCTTCCCAATTCCTCTAGATAGTTTTCCAAGCAAAGGAGAAATTGAGAACACTGACATTTTTCTCACAGCTTCCTGTCAAAATATTGACTCTCTGTCAGTTTGGGGCTGTGTTATATTGACTGAATAATCATCCCAACCTGGGCTATTTCTCACTGCTTTCTAGTACAAACAGCACACTGCAGGGACTGAATACTTCTGTTATTATTGTATCAAAATGTGCAGACACTCTTATTTTCATACAACAAAATTAAAGGGGAAAAAAAAGAAAGAAAAATGTTGCTTGTGTCTGGCCAGGACAAAAAAAAAAAAACAATTTTGTTGTGGTGACAAGAGTTCAAGTGGATCTGAATTCCAAAAACAGTTGCCAATGAGTGTCTGTTAGTGAACTTGCCCCTCTTTGGTGAAAGATAAATATTTGGAAGAAACACATCAAAAAGTCTGCATAGGAAAAAATCCATACTGCAATACTGAGTACCTAGAATCTCAAACTTTATGTGTAAATGATTTCAATTGTATGAACATGTAAGAAAAACAATAATCACCTTTGACTGAGAAAGACTGAATTACATAAACATGTAAGAAAAATGGAACAAATTCAGGTAGTGTAGAACAATAATTACCTTCAGGACTGTAGTGAGCTGGAATGTCCCCCTTTTTCATAGAGACCTTTTTTTGTACATTCTAAAATGTGCTTCAACCATTATGTTTTATCATCAGAGAAAACTGACAAACCATGAGTAATAGAAGATAGAAGGGGATTTTCTTTTTGCTCTCAAAATGATTCTCAGCCCTCCAAAACCAAGGACCACAGGGCCTGGGACTTCTGCGTAAAGGGACTACTTGCTTAGGACCTGTTCAGAGCCAGCAGAATCATCTGACTACTCCACGCGTGGCCATCAGCACACTAGCCCCGATTATGACTACAGCACTCGCCACTGTTCATTTGCTCACAGTCTGCCCGCTGTGACTTTCTTCCCTGTATAAAACAAGCAGCTGCTTCTGTGGAAGAAACATTCAGGGGGAACACCATCTTTAAATGAAACAGGATGCTCACAAGAAGAGTATAGCATCTCATTTCAGCTGTGTGGACATCTGTACACTGGCTTCCTTCTCTCTGTATTCTGCTAGTCTAAGTAAGAACAAAGGAGCTGAAAGAGAGAAAGGAGAGAGATGTTTGTTTGGCTGGTTTCCCGCTCTGGGGAGAGGTGGATGAGTCCCCACAGCTGAAACAAATTTCACTGAAAAACAGTGGGCAACTGCGAAGCACTGTGAGGACACACAGCAGGAATTCCAGCAGAAAGATGAGCCCATCGGAATGCAGTAGACATCCCCTTGTGAGAGCTGCTCATAACTCCCACAGCAGCGAGATGAGGGTCACACCCACACCAAAGGGCAAATTTTGCCCTTCTCCCCACCCTCCCAGCTTTCATATTGTGACAGAGAAGTGGAGACCCAGAATGGCCCACTAAACAAACGGTTACCTATGTAGAGAGACAATCCTGTATAAACAGTAGCTTAAGTGCACAGTCGTTTTCCTGTTTTTCATTTCTTCTATGAGTAGACTGGACCGAACTAAGCAGGCTTTTTCAAGCCTCACCAAAGTTTCTGAGAACCTTGACAATGCTTCTGCGACAGCCTGGCCTTTCTTGTCTCCACATTATGCCAAGATTTCATCTCATGGCCTCTTCTACAGGAGCAAGTGTCCCTGAGGAAAGAAGCAGCAGCAGCAGCAGACTCCTCAGATGCTCAGCCCAGACCCGGCACTGGGTTGTTTCTGCTCCAGCGTAACAGTGAAATGCACCACAGGACCACCGCAGACTGCAAGAGGAGAGAGAAACCCATTCTTCTAATAGGGGAGACATGTACATTATGGTCAGCTTTAAGCCACCAAGCACCTTAAGGAAACCAGAAGGGATATAAAAACTAATCTGGACAAAACACTCCAAAGCACAAACACTTCATCTCAAGACAAGTTCCTGAGTTTAGGTCCAAAACAAAGAAAAGCAGTGATAAAGAGTCATGTCATGCCTCAGATTGGAGCATAACCTGGGTCAGTTTGGAACAATGTTTTTTAATCTTTATTGGCACATTGTATATACAACATTTTTAAGTTTGAATCTGTCCAGAGAGCTGGATATCACCCTTCACACATTTACGAAGAGAAAGGGACAGGGCCAGAATCAGGATAGAAAGATAAGACTTCCGATTTGCATCAAACACTGCTTATTTTCTTCAGTCAGAGGGCCATTTTCAATTGCTAATTTAGCCAAGGTAAAGAAAAATAACATTGTTCTCAGAAAGTAGTCTGGGTTATTTAACTTCAATGCATATATATATATTCAATATATATAAATATTTCTGTAAGGAATATTAATTAGTCTTTGGCAAATGCCAGCTATTGTGCCAGGTTAGACTTTCAGTTTTATGCAGATAGGAGAACTCTTTTGCCTGGGTTCCCAACTGCGAGAAACAAATAAACAAGCAACTTTTTCGTACTCCTAAACTGAAGATAATGAAATAACTACCAGGGCTTCTGGCAGGCCCCACACCAAGGCTGGCTTGGGTCTACTGGCTACTTCAGGTCCTCAGTCTCTTCTTTGCCTGTGAACGCTATTGTGTGTGATCTCAGGACACAGGGGAAACACCAGGAAGATCTGCTGCAGTCCAGGTGTCACTGATGCCCGAGCCCCTGAACTTTTCCCACAGGTCACGTATTTGTGTTGAACTTTCCTGGACATAGAACCATGAGAGAAAGGAACGGGGCAAGTCTTTTGAAGGGCAAATTAGACTTAGAAAAACAATCTTTAAGATTCAAGAAAAGAGAAAATTTCTTTCAAAATGTCTTTGCTGGGCATGATGGGACAGTTCTAAACCCAGGCACTCAGGGAAGTCGAGACAGGAAGATCAGGAGTTCAGACCCAACCTAGACAATCTTCAAAATCTCTTTCCAAAAATAATTTGTACAAGATGGAAGGGATCAATATAGAAAGGTGTTCTCCTTGAACATAAACCAAAAGGATACAATATGTAGAAGGAGGTTTTGCGAAATCATCCATAGGCAGAGTGAGATATGAAGATATTCTAATCCTCAGGTGCCACTGGAATTTTCATGTTGCCTGGAAGTGTCAGACACAGCCCAGATTTAACTATGCATATTCCAGCCAAGTGCTGGGGATAATATTCACATACCAATAAATTCTGGATCAGTTTCATTTCTACAGAACTCAGTTAACCTTAAGTACAAGTATCGGAAGGGAAACAATATTTTTACAAAAGAGACGTACACAAATTTATAAGCCAGAAGTCCTCATTTTATATTGTTTTGTTGCAATGTATATCAGTTTCCTTTATTTGCATCTACAAAATACTAACAATTCTAAATACAGAAAGCTTTGAATTCCTTTGTTTTGATTCAGCTAGTCATTTGAAAGTAACACTTGAATTAGTAGAACAGTTCGTGATTCTTGTCACATGTAGATAAAATACTTTCACTGTAGAGATTTGATTATAGGATATTCATGTTAGTATGTGAAATATATACACCTTATTCCCTCTTGAACTAAAAATCCTGAATTTTAAAATCTATCCAGGCTGGGGATTTGGCTCAGTGGTTCCAGCGCCTGCCTGACAAGCACATGGTCTTGAGTTCAATCCCGGTACCACACACAACAGTGCCAAGCATGGTGGCCACCCTTGTAATCTCAGCACTCAGGAGGCAGAGGCAGGAGAATTGCCATGAGTTTAAGGCTTGCCTGGGCTACATAGTGAGTTCAGGGCCAACCTGAACTACAAAACGAGAGCTGTCTGAACAAACCGACAAATGAAAAAAAAGTAAACTAAAATAAAATCTATCTGACCTCCAGAATTATACATAAGAAATTATAAGCTAGTTTAGAATCTTTTAGAATATAAATATATATTTTCTCTCTAGTATAGGGAAGAAAGCAGTAGGAAAATACTCATTTCTCCTTTTATTGAATATTTTGCTCTTTTTAAATTTTCATACTTCTTTTATATAAGGCACAATTCATATTGTACTGGGCATAAAGGAAAAATAAAAAGTGTTTTGTTCTTGGTAAGCTCATTGTTTGATGGCCTCAAAACAGTCTCCACATAATATATGTCTTTACAAAGTCCTAGATGAAAAAGCATAGTTTGTATTTGATAGGAGAATTGTGTAGTAAGGAACTTATTTGATCTTACAAGAATATGAATGAAACGTACTTCATTTGTGACCTCGTGGAATCTACTTTCTTTACACTGAGAGTGATGGCTTGTGTCTTGCAGTGCCCTGGTGTGGTCATAAGTGGTGACCGGTGAGGCTTTTCAGAAGTGGCTCGAGCTAGGGTGTGTTGTGCTGGGATCAAAACCGTAATGCTGGGATTCATCGTACCCTGCTAGAATTAAGGCTGCCCCACCTGAGGCACACAGAGGTCATGAGTGCTTCCTGCCCCGAGTGGGATTAACCTGGAGAATAGGTAAAGGACAGAAGGATGGCCACTGTTTGTCTTTTGCTGATTGCTACTTTGCCGTTTTGCTGTCTTCTGCTTGCCCTGGAGTGTTTCTACTCTGCAACGCCCCTCTGCTGTGCCACGCTGCCTTGGGACCAGCCAACTATGAACGGAAACCTCTACACATTGTGAGCCAAATTTCCTCCTTTAACAGTGAATGTTGGGTATTTTTTTCTCAGCAATGAGAAAAGTGACTAAGACACTGAGTATAAAATATTTTAATATTAGTTAGCCTGAGTTGTAAACCTAAAATAACAGAGTGGCTAGTACCAATAAAGGCTGAGTCTGGGAAATTAGTAAGGAAGCAGTCAACGTATGGGGTATAGTTAAAGCTCATATTTATTATGGTATTTGTAATTTCTTCAAATCAAAGAATGATTATAAGGAAATTATTATAAGGAAATATTGAAGAAATATAATCATATGTGCCCAGAAAAGAGAAAATCAGCTGTATCAGTTAATATTTCAGTTTTAATTATGAATCTATTTTATTTCCTAGAATACTTGTTGACCTACCTTCAATCAGTGAAGCAGAATTATATACAAGACATGTACTTATCAGCTATGTAAAGCACATGGTATGGGTATGCATGTTTTGAGTCATATGATCACTC
The DNA here is from genome assembly GCA_004025085.1 of Thryonomys swinderianus. NCBI lineage: Eukaryota > Metazoa > Chordata > Mammalia > Rodentia > Thryonomyidae > Thryonomys > Thryonomys swinderianus. The sequence goes on along the minus strand of PVIC010023669.1, from coordinate 7,827 downwards.
CAGATTCATGTTAGTACATAACATATTTTTGTAGATGAAAACAGAATGTTCAATGAACTTTCAAAATAAGTGGTCTTTGTATAATTAAGACACATTACTCCACTACAAACCTGGAAGTGAAGGCTTTGCCACGCCAGTTCATTTTTCATTGAAGAGAAAGAATTCATTTTGAATAGATTAGACGTCTGGATGCATCACATAAGGAAAACTGAAAGAAACAAAGTTAAACAAGCAGAAAAAGTGGTCAAGAGTAGGAATTATCATGACTCCTGAGCACAGTAAGATGGGCTGGAGGACGAGTGGTCGTGACACCCAGTTCTGTGTGAGCAGCAAGCGAACCACAGAGCCCACTGCCCAGGCAGCCTCCAGGCACCAGCAAACCTGCTGCTGGATGCCCTGGACCTTGGCACCGACTGTGTCTCTATCTTACGCTCCCAAGGCCAGAGGCACCAGCATGAGACCATTCCCGTCAGCTTACACTAGTCAGTGTCACACGCTGGTTCCATCTAACACAGAGAGGCCCAAAATGTGTAAATAAGCTGTTGCAAGATTTTACTGGGTACCATGTAGCATGCGGAGCAGGAAATTGTCTACTGCTTACTGAACCGAGAATGAGATTTTTAAGGCTAAAAATCCTATCAAAGTAACAAAGACAAGAACCCGCTTTCACACCAGAAGTTGGTTTTATCCTTCTTGGTCCGACTTCATGTTCATGAAAGAGAAAAACGTACTCAAGTTCTTGCAACGGTTTCATCTTTAATGAGGATGCATCAGCCAGGCCTAAAAAGGACTTTCTGAACGTGCTCCTGCAACCAGTTTGTCTCCTAACCATGCGACTGAGCACCCAGAAACTTTGGGTTATTTTCCTCTTTGACAAGAGCCCGCCTCTGAGCGTGACCTTCCTGCCTTCCTTTCCCACCAATAGAGAAACCGCAGTGGGCATCGGGGCGACAAAAACTACCATGTGCATAACACGTGCAAAAGGTGACACATAAGCAACTAGAAAACAAAGACTTCTGGCACATCCTTCTTTATTGTGTCTGGAAAAAAAATGAAAAATCCAGGCACCTGACCTATCTATCACAAGCCTTGTGTTTGAGCTTTTCTCAGGCAGTCCCCCCCGGGGCAGGAGGACCGTGCTGCCCCCTGGCGGCTCACCCTCTCACTCGCGTGTCCGCGACAAGTGCCACGCTCAACTCGATCTCAAGGTTGGCTGTGCGGGCGTGTTTAATACGTTCAACAGGAAATTCTTTCCTTTTCCCTCTCATTCTCGTATTTTTGCCACAAGCAGCAATGTTCATACTGGATGAACGTAGAACTCCGGAATTCACCATTCTGACTCGATAATTTCTTCAGACTTCTGAAAAAGGACATCATGAGAAAAAGGCACGTTGTTTGAACTACTTCCCTGTCTTTCATTACAGAGAAGTTCTCTCTCCTCAGTTCGGTTCGATTCTCTTAAATATTTGTACATCATCATCCTCAACAATTAGCATGATGTCAGCATTGCCCTATTAAGTTGTTGTTGTTGTTTTTTTTTTTTTTTTTTTTTTTTTTTTGCTTTTTGAGACAGGGTCTCGCTTTGTAGTTCAGGCTGGCCCTGAGCTCACTATGGTGCCCAGGCAAGCCGCCGCGAACTCAGCAATCCTCCTGTCTCTGCCTCCCGAGTGCTGGGATTACAGGCGTGAGCTACCACGTCCGGCATTTAAGTTATTTTTAAATAAAAGAAGTACTTTGGACTATGCAGAAAATATACTTAAGCTTTAAAGTATTTCTTATTACAGAAAGCTAAAGGATAGTGTTCTTCAGAGCAAATAAAGGTGCCTCCATCTCCAGGAAAAGAGAAAAAACAGCGTTTACATGTCATTATCTAGAATAAGGTAAAATCTGCTTTTGTAATAATTCCAAAAAAACATGTTCTACTGAATAATCCGATTCGGAAACACGGCATCAAGCTGGATATTCCAGGGGCAGAAACAGGGTCTGGGTGCCGGAGCTGTGGGCCTGAGCCGCACGTAACCCCGCCGAGCAGCCCCTCCCGAGGCGAGGTAAACCGGGATCCGAGGACCGAGCCTGGCGGCGCCCTGTCCCAGCCCCCGCCCGAGAGGCCGAGATCCGCGTTGCCGTGGTGGCTCCCGCGAAGAAACACCCAGGACCGTCAGACTTGCGAGAACCGACGCTTGTGGGTCTTGAGGTCCTGATGCAGACTCGGTTCAAAGTTCTGGCTATATTTGTATATTGTAAATACAACAAAATAAACGTAGGCTCAGTTTGTATAATTAGGGTGCTGCACTTCACTAGACAGAAATCTTTAGCTTTGCATGAATTCGTGATTTTAACTGACGAAATACTTTCCTGAAGATCCTTCTCAAAGTGAGACGCGTGAGAAAAGAGGATAAACGGACACACTGTGGGGTCGCTGAGCGTGAGGAGAGGCGCGTGCGGCCCACGCTGGAGAAGACGCTCGCAACGCCTGTCTCCGCTCTCTCCTGGACCTCTGAACCTGCGCAACTCTCCGCGCCAGCCATGTTGACATTCTTAACAAAACACCAGAGTTGTATAAGCCCTGGCTTCACTGTCCAGCTGCAGGGCGTCTGGTGAACCCCTCCGCAGCGAACCCCTCTCTGAGCACCCCCTGCGAGCTGACCACGCAGCATCTTCCCCGGGGACTCTGGGCGCTCATCCACTCCACAGACCTGGGAACGGCTTGCTCCAAAATCCCTACAATTAAAAGAAAAACACATCTTCCTCTCACTTTCTCTCTTTTTTTTAATTGAATTCTTTATTGGTACATTTTATATACACATCATGATCACACCCAACACTGAGAATTTTTACCAGTATATGACACGACTTAATACTCATTTTCCCATCCTGCCCACCCTACGACCCCCACTCCCTATATACACAAGCTTTGTTTAAGATCACTTTTTCTTTCCCCTCATTACCCCCACCCTTTTCCCTTTGAATGTTTTCTATTTCACAATATCTATCATACATTCTAGAGCTCATTTACATCTTCTGATGCTCTTACCAGAGAAAAGATGTCATTTATACATCTGAGACATGTTTATTTCACTTACGACTATGTCCTCAAGGTACATCCATTTGAGTATAAATGACCCAAACTTATCATTCTTTATGGTAGAGTAATATCCCATTTTATTACAAAAAAAAAAAAAGCATCTTCTTTGTCCAGTTTCCAGTTGATGGGCATTTGGGTTGTTTCCAATTTAGCTATCAAAAATTGAGCTGCTATAAAAACACGAGCGCACACATTTCACTACAATATGAATCTTTAAATCTTTCGTGTATATACCTAGCAGGGGAATATCAGGGTCAAATGGGATCTCTACTCTTAGTACTTTTATGAATCCCCACACTAATCCCCACAGTAGTTCCACCAGTCTACATTCCCACCAGCAGTGGAGAAGGGTCCCTTTCTCCCCACAGCCTCGCCAGCATTTGTTGCTGTTTAATTTCACAATAGCAGCCATTCTTTGTGGAGTGAGACGAAGTCTGTGTTCTTTTCAACTGCGTCTCCAAAATGACCAGTGATGTTGAGCATTTCTTCATATCCTTATTGGCTACTTTTATTCCTTCCTCTGAAAAGTGTTTGTTTCAGATCCCCATTTTTGAATTGGGTCTTTAAATTTAGGGGTGCTGATTTGTTTTAAGCTCTTCATATATTCTAGATAGTAACCCTTTGTCGGAGAAACAGCTGGTAAATTGTTTCCCAATATTGTTGGTTGTCTTCTTACTCTGCCGGTGGTTTCTCTTGCTGTGCAGAAGTGTTTTAGTAAGATGAGATCCTATTTGTTGTCTCCTTCTGCTAGTTCTCATGCTGTAGAGGTTTGTTCATAAAGTCTTTCCCTAAGCCAATGTCTCCAAGAGTTCTACCTAACCTGTTTTGCAGCAGGCTTAGTGTTTCTGTTTTAATTTTATACTAAGCCACCTCATCTTTGATAAAGAAGCCAAATATTCTCAATGGAGGAAAGACAGCCTCTTTAACAAATGGTGCTGGAAAAACTGGGCTTTAACCTGCCAAAGACTAAAGCTAGACTTATCTCTTTCGCCATGTACTAAACTAAAATCAAAGTGGATTAGAGACCTAAACATTAAAACAGAAACACTTTGCTCACCTTTTGAAAGAAAAAGAGAAACTTCATCCCTCCCAACCTAATCTCAGGGAAGAAACTAGAGGGCAGCCTGTCAAAGACAGAGGGAGGGTGATAATGACCCTAGACCCCACTCTTCGAAACCTGGAAACCGCTCTGAAAGAGTCTCTGTGCCTCAGAACAGGTCCATTCTCCTAGCAGAGCCGGGTGGAGAGTCAGGAGAGATTCCTGAAGGTCAAATCCCTGCATGGAGTATCCGATTCTCATTTTCTAAGTGGAAATTCTAAATATAGTTCCAGGTATGAGTGTCGTGTTACTTTCTTATATTAGCTTTCAACGGCATGAAATGTATTTCTTATTTTCTCTTCACGTACAAGGGAACAAGCATAAATAATTCAAGTGGTGTCGTACGCTTAATAAACTGCAGCTCTGGGATTCAGATCTTGGCCCTTCTGACCCCAGAGCAGGTCCTTTCTGTGCTGCTCTCTGCACAGATGTGGATGTTTTACTTTTTATGTTTGTTTTTGACATCCTTTTCATTGCTTTCATGAAGTTGCCAAAGAATAATTTTTCAAATACACACCAAGTTATTGTACATATTTTTTGTCAAATATATGAGAAGTAAAAAATATTTATTGTTTAATTTATGAGTTCCCTGGGTGCAAAACTTACCTTCAGTCAGCTTTACTGTAATTTCTTCACCTTTTTGCAATTCCAGTTTGTGTAAACTGCAAAAAGAGGATGATAATAGGATTTTCTTGAGCTCTATCATGGGAATTAATATTTCTGAGACATTTAGCATAATTTTGTTTCAATAAAAACACATCAAACAATATTTTAAAAGCATACATTTACCTTATTTATAAATGTTAATGTAATCATCACAAATGAACTTCATCAAAATGCTTACATCAATCCAGTGAATGAATTACACAATATAAATACTAGTTATATAGCTGAAATTTTGTGATGAGTCTCAAAATACAATTTACTAAATTTAAATATGAAATCATACAATAATTTCCACTGATACTGAGGAGTAGTTGACTAAAATAATCACATTTACTCCAGCTGAAAGTTTGAAATAAAATATGGAGACCAGACATGAGTGTAAATATGAACCCATGAATAATAGCATCACTAATTAAGGTCAAATAACAAAACTTAACAAGAGTTTGTCCCTTGTAGCATTAATTTTATTATGCTAACAAAAAAATTGAGAAAAGTAAGCATAAAACTTCATAATGTATTATTTAGAAAGGATATAATTTTATACCAAAAAATTATACCCAACGGAATTAACTGGAAAAATATTACCAAAAAGAGAAAACATGATAAATCATAAAAGAAAAACCCATAAAAACACATGTACACATCTTACATTTGGAAAGTCACAGTTCATAGATTGAAGGAAAGGGCTGGAGAGGGCACCTTAGGCTGCTGTAGCTAGGTGACCTAAGAGAGGTATCTCCAAGGTTACTTACCACTGAGAAGTTTTCTAAACCTATGGACAGAGTAAAAAAACAAATGAAATATAAGAGAGCAGGAAATCTAGACTATCCTCCCATCTTTCTAAAACCACTTACTTGTCTGTTGGTAAGTTAGAAATCAAACCTTTTGAGATCTGAAAATCCTAAGAAAAAAGTGAGGAAGTTAATCCACGACTCTGTCAGTTCTAGGATCTTCTTCATATAGATGCAGAGAACTGATTAATCTTCAGTCCCAAACTCCACACCTCAGGAAGCCACCGTGTCAACACTGGACGCCTAACACCATGATAATCAGCGTCTTCATAGAATAGCGAGCAGATGAGAACAAAGCAACTTTAGCCAAATCTTGGTACCTGTTGAAGGCAGGTGACAGTTAGATGAGGAATCACAATATTCTCATCATTTTTGTTCATTTGCAATGCATCACTATAAATGTTTTTTTAAAGATCAAAATTATAGTATATTAAAAATGTGTCCTTCTCTATAAGTGCCACTTACATACAAGGAAAATATTTAAATGATTTGTAAAAGAGCAAGTGAAAATTTTAGAAGTATATTGTTTAATGGAATTAATTTAAAAATTATTTTTTCACAAATATTGTTCATGATAGGACAGATTTGAATATTTGGGTGCGAGCGATTTAGTTCAGTGGTTCCAGTGCTTGCCTAGCAAGTGCAAGCTTCCTGCTTTGATCCCTGGTAACCACATACAGCAATACCAGGCATGGTGACTCATGCCCACCAGCAATCAGTACCACATACTACAGTGCTGCGCATGGTGGCTCATGTCTGTAATCCTAGCACCCAGGAGGCAGAGGCAGGAGGATTGCTGAGTTCAAAGATTGCTGAATTCAAGGTTTGCCTGTGCTACATACTGAGCTCAGGGCCAGCCTGAACTACAAAATGCAACTCTGTCAAAAAAAAAAAAAACTCAATATTTGGAATTTTATCTGTAGAAGTGGAGTGTTGTGCTTCCATGGATTATTTTCCAAAATTAAATAAAATCTGAAATTAGAAGATAACCTTTGTCTAGACAATTTGAATTTCTATATTAAGCAAAGGGGGAAAAAAAAGAGGGAATATATATGTAAAAAGCTCAGTGGTTCTGATGCCTGCCTAGCAAGTACAAGGTCCCTGTTTTGATCCCTGATAACCACATACCAGATATGGTGACTCACACCCACCAGCAAATAGTATCACATATCACAGGGCTGGGCATGGTTGCTCATGTTTATAATCCCAGCACAGGAGGCAGAGGCAATAGGATTGCTGACTTCAGGGTTTACCTGGCTTACATAGTGAGCTCAGGGCAGCCTGAACTACAAAGCGAGACCCTATCTCAAAAACAAACCAAAAAAAGAGATAGGATTATTTTAATGTTTTACTTCTTATATCTTTAAATTTATTAACATAATGTTTATCAAAATTAAATAACTCATTTAAAATCAAGAGAAATGAAACAGCTAAATTTTGTTGAATATTTCTTCTATATTTTGCATATTCTGTAAGGACATATGAAAATTAAAAAGAACAACAACAAAAAAAATTCCTTTTACCGGAAGCTTGTGATCTGCTTGGAGGGAACAACATGAACATGAGTGAAACAATTTGAAAGTAGTTCTGTCCTTGAAAACTTGCATTTATGAAACATAATGCGACCTGAGAGAAACAAGGCACAGCAGGTTGGTGAGAGAATGGCGACGGGTCTCACAGAGAAGAAACTGGAGGGCCGGAGGGTTAGCTCAGTGGTTCCGGCGCCTGCCTCGCAAGCGCAAGGACCTGCGTTCGATCCCCGGTAACCACATAGAATGCTGGGCGTGGAGACATGCCCACCAACAATCAACACCGCATACCACAGTGCCGGACGTGGTGGCTCACGCCTGTCATCCCAGCACTCGGGAGGCAGAGACAGGAGGATTGCTGAGTTTGCGGCGGCTTGCCTGGGCACCATAGTGAGCTCAGGGCCAGCCTGAATTACAACGCGAGACCCTGTCTCAAAAGCAAAAAAAAAAAAAAAAAAAAAAAAAAAAAAAAGAAAGAAACTGGAGCACTGGAGCCTGTCCCAGAGCAGGAGGAGGCTGGAGCAGGACAGACCAACAGCATGCCAGCTCCCATGCCGGAGACCAGTGTTTGCAGTGTGCTGTGACACTGTCCCATCGCGAGTCCAGAATCTTTAAGGTGAAACAGGATCTGTAAACAAGATTCAGTCATCCTCTTAA